>JAXCGZ010015880.1:0-41329 GCA_037179515.1 Halocaridina rubra | reverse complement strand
ACTCATTGCTTCATATTCAATTATGTTCATTCCTTAGTGCAATTTTTGAAATTGTCAATTTACACAAGTAAAGAAATTGATATCCCTGCATATTGTAATAGCTGACTAAGAGACAAGGGGAAAAATGGGCTGGTACTTTTTGTCTTCTATGAATTGGTTTCATGGCAAAGAGCATCTGCTTGAAATATATTGATTGTGAAGTAAATTACTATTATCATAAACTGACAAGGCAGCCACAGGAATACCGCCTATCAGCGATCAATCATGCAGTATGAATATTTACAACAGAACATAACATAATTAGGTGACTATTTCTATTACATATAGATCAATCCATATTTGTAAATATCTATTGATAGCACTGACGCCTCATTAGTAACTCTTCAACAGAGACAGCCCGAAGAAAAAATCAATAAGCTCTCCTTGTTCGAGCATGAGCCATCTGTATATTCCACTCCTCATACCCTAGTTTGATTCTCTCTCTTTTATACTATTTTATTATACAGTGAACACTCGCTATATCACTGTTCACCTTTTGCGAATTCAGTACATCGTGGTTTTCTTTTGGAGAGCTTTTTTTTTTCTGAGTATATGCGAGAATAATAAAATATGAAAATTTTCAGTTATCCATTATCTTATTGAAAAACATTTTTTTTCATTATTTTATTGATAAAATAAAGTATTTTCCAGCCTAAGAAAAATAAAACAGTAAAAACATAAACTTACACATGTAACTCTGCACCATAGAAAGTACACTACCAGTATCGGTGTTTCAGAAAACGCAAAGGGTCGCACCTAGTTGAGCTAGCACGTATTAAAATTTCCAGTATTTCCATTATTTTATTGATAAAAAAAAAAAAAGAGTATTTCCTAGCCTAAGAATAATAAACCAGTAAAAAATAGTAAAAAGCATAAATTTAAACTTGTAACTCACAGTATTGCACCATGTAAAATATTGTACGATAGCATACACTGTATTGGCGTCATGGAAAACGCAACGGGTCGCACGTACGTGAGATAGTTCATGGGATGCTATTGGCTGAAAGGGTGGGAGACGACGAATCACATAACTGTTTTTCTGTTTGTTCTGTATCATGGGGTCTGATTGGCTTTTTGAATGAAGCTTCATTCTCCCAGCGTCTTCCATTGTCTCGCCTCACCCGTTCAGTCTACTCATGTGTGCGTAGTTCGCATTGTGCTTCTTAATACGTTGTGCTTGTGATTTTGTGACTTTCGTTTTTCAACCTCTGCAATGCCCCCCAAGCGTCCTCAATCTTCTACGGCTTCTGGTAGTAAGCCTAAGCGGCAAAGGAAGATGTTGACCATAGCAGAAAAGGTAAAACTGTTAGATATGCTGAAGGAAGGAAGAAGGTTCGCGGATGTTGGCCGCCATTTTGGCCTCAATGAATTTACTGTTCGATACATCAAAAAGGATGAGGCAAATATCAGGAAAACAGCGACTACTTCTTTTAGTAAAACGGTCGTGACACCCCACAATAAGACAATAGTGCGGATGGAATCTGCTCTGGCCATGTGGATTGCTGATTGCAGGAAGAAGAACATCAGCCCTAACACCAATATCATACAAAGAAAGACGAAGAAGCTATACGAGACATTCGCTGCAAACGAACCTGACGACGACAGTGGCGACCGTGAGGAGGAGGAGAGAGAAGATATTGACGACCCACAACCAGGACTCTCCGGCGATTCTCCATCGAGGAAAAAATCGATCGTTGCAAGCAAGGAATGGTTCGCCAAATTTCAAAAACGCAATGGCCTCAAGAGCGTTTCGGTGCATGGTGAAGCTGCCTCTGCAGATACAGCTGCAGCTGAAGATTATGTGAACAACCACTTCAAGAATATTATGGAGGAAGGAGGTTATGCTCCTGAGCAAGTCATTAACATGGATGAGACTGGTATATTTTGGAAGAGAATGCCGTCTCGCACTTTTCTCTTCAAGGAAGAAGCTAAAGCCCCAGGATTTAAAGCACACAAAGACCTCGTTACCCTCATCATGTGCGAGAATGCTGTGGGCTCCTAGGGCTTTGAAGAATAAAAACAAGAATCTTCTGCCAGTGTATTGGATGCATAACCCTAAGGCCTTAATCACAGAAAGCTTCACATCGGACTGGTTTTACCAATGCTTTATCCCTCAGGTCAAAGTTTATCTTGCAGAGAAGGGCCTTGAATTTAATGTCCTTCTTTTGATGGATAATGCTGGTGGCCACGCAACTGATCTCGGATATGACGGTGTTCAAGTAGAGTTTCTGCCAGCGAATACGACATCACTGATTCACCCTATGGATCAAGGCGTTATTCGTGTGTTCAAGGCCCTCTACACACGAAATACCCTGGCAAACCTGGTTGAATCCGTGGATGCGGACAAAGAATTCGCACTGCAGACGTACTGATGTAACTACACAATTGCTACATGCCTTCAAAATATTCAGAATGCAATCAAATATATGAAGCCAGCCACAATCAATGCCAGCTGGAACAAATTGTGGCCCGAAGTCATCTACGACTACAAGGGATTCGCTCCTGACGAAGTCTATAATTTGGCAGTTGCGAAAGCTGTGAAGTTGGCTGCATTTCTAGGAGGAGAAGGCTTTAAAGATATGACTCACGAAGACGTGAATGAACTGATTGACTGCCACTCGCATCCTTTGACTGATAAAGACTTGGAGGAAATGACAAAATCAGCGAGCGAAGAAGAGGAAGAACAATCAGAGAATACGCACGAAGAAGTCGAAGAACCTGGCCTTACACTCAAATGTCTGGCAGCCATGTATGAACATGTGAAAGCAGTCCAACAACTCTCGCAGGAACATGACGATAATATGGTTCGTTCAGTGACCTTCTGCAATCTTTTTGATGATGCCATGACTCCTTACAAGACCATCTTCCAACAAAAGAAGAATCAGCGACAGCAACTCCCCATTACCATGTTCTTCTCTCGTAAAAAGCAGCCGTAAAGCTGTCATTGGCCGTGGAATAATATCCTCTGGAGTATATACAGTCATTATCACCTCATTCACGGTAAATTTACCTATCACGTTCATATAACTTTACGCTTGCAGGCTGTTATTAATAAAGTAAAGGGTGGTTTCTTAACAGTGCAGGGAGAGTTTATACAGTAAAGGTAAAAATAAATGTAAAAATACCTATGTATATGAGTATGTACACGTCGTCATCACCTCATTCATGGTAAGTTTACCTATCACTTTCATATAAATTCACGCTTGCACGTTGTTATTAATAAAGTAAAGGGTGGTTTGTTAACAGTGCAGGGAGGGTTTATACAGTAAAGGTAAAAATATATGTAAAATACCTATGTATATACTGTGATCCTACTTTGCGGATTTTCACCTATCGCGGCCGGTCCTGGAACCGAACCCCTGCGATAAACGAGCACTATATACTTTTCCAAACTAGTATACCAGAATTAAAACTGCAGTAGCAAAGTAAACCTACCCTGGTAGTAGGGAAAACTATCTAAATTTTATTCCTTGCGGGTCATAAAAGCTGTCTAGCTGTCCTGGTATCTCTACTTTCCCACATATCAGCTGATGGAAGGGTTAGGATGGGAAGGGTACGATGAAGCCTAGTTGCCTATCTTTTTTTTTTTGTTCAGTTGTGGCCATCTTGCTTACTTCAGCAAGAAATGGTGTTATGTTTAGAGGGGGGAAACTACTATATTCCTATAAATACAAGTATTTACGAAAATTCAGCTCATTCATATATGAGTAGCATTGTAGGATAAGTGTCACTTTTATTTATAAGTGACTGGTCTAACTACTAGTGATATAAACTTACCAAGCATATATGATAACCTTACCAACACAAAGTTTACAAAGATGCATACCTGCAGAAGAAAAGCATTTTTGTAGTTATTAACTGTGAAATGCTTTTGCTCATTATCAAGCTGTGTAAGGTCAAATGTTTCATTGGCAAATCGAATCCAGAATCCCTTATACACTGCCACCTGAAAATTAGAAGAAAAATGGAGCAACAAATAGATCTGTCTATATGCATGAGCCTTTTTTCCCCTTATAAGGGGAGTGGCTGAGTCAAGGCAAAATACACTTGACTGTTTGGGAAGAGAAAATACATGTGAGGGGATTCCCAGTCCCCTTGCTCTGCCCCATTTAGTTGACTCTTTTAATACGCAGGGGAACACGCAAAAAGTATTCTCGCCCCCTCCCTCAGGGGGAACAATAGCTATTATATATATAATTCAATTAAATAACATTTAGTTCATTATGGGCTGCTCACTGTCCTTAAATTGAGTATTCTGTCTTTTTTTAGCCAACAAATAGTTATTAGCACCTTCATACAGTTTTATATAATAGGGTATTACAAGCATAATCTGATTATATAACAAAAAATGATTAAAGTCTTTCAATGTACTCATGACTTGATGGCTGTTTATAATATTTCAACTGATAAAAACTACGAATTCCTCTATGAACACCTAAATTTTAAGGTTCCCAATAACATTTCTCAAGAATCTCACAATCCTAAGGTACCTAAGTTCTCAGTTGATGAAAATTTTTATGAAAATCATTATAAAACGCAGTTACTTCTGGCCACAATAAGTCATTACAATAACAGAAGATGCTCATAAAGGTTTCAACTCAAAGTAAAGATGAAAAAATATCTTCCCTAGGTAGAAATAATAGCAAGATATAACTGTGACATGAAGTATAAGAGTTAGAAAACAGAGGAGAAACAGAAATGGTGGTAAAGAATCTTAACTCTGCAAGATGCCTAAACCTCCAGATAAGACACTTGATGCATTGTGATTATGATGTCCAATTCAATGAGCAATCTCAAAAATTAGATCATAAATTATAAACTGATGGGATTAACCTAGAAAATTTAAGACAGCCAGTAGAGAGATATTCAGTGAAATATAAAGCTGCGAAACCCTGGTCAAGGCCAACCCTCAATAACTTGGAGAGTTCAACTGAGGAGTCTTGGTTGTGGTTACCCTTTGTAATTAGGAGAGGTCATCTAAGAACCTTGCGCAAGTTCAAACTCTGTAATTTGGAAAGCTCAGCTGAGGAGCTTTGATAAATATCACCCTCTATGATTTGGAGGGATAACTGGAGAAGCTGTACTCAAAGTCACCCTCTATATCTTATGAATTCATATGAGGAGCCTTTGTCATGGCCACTATTGACTATAAATTTAGATTTAATATACGTACCCTTGGCCAAGGTTACGTGCTAATTTGGAGCATTCTTTGTGAAAAGAAATCAATAAAGAGAACAAAAATAAACTAACCTTTAAAGGTTGAGCATTGAGCAACATCACAATAAATCGCAGATCAAACTTCACATCGGCACGGATATCTGCACGATGAAAGAGTACTGGGTTTGATATGTACTTTTGAGCAATCTGAAATGACATAATAAAACTAGATACTATAACAGTAAACATTATGACAGATAATGTTCCAACAATTTTTTCATATGATATATATAGGACAGTAACTTTACCATACAGCTGAGAATTTACACTGTATACTATAATGAAATGTAAGAGAGCAAAAATATCTTTACATGAAGCTGTAGGAATTTTTCATCAGAGGAGGGATATATAATTAATGCTCTAGTTCTAACTATTTAAGCACATTACAGTATAAATATAGAACTACATTTGATTTGAATTGTCCTCTTTATATAATCCAAATTCTCGACAATAACTTAAGAAATTAAATTCTGGATGAGACACTAGAGCTGAAAGGGTGGCCACAACTGTTTTAAAAAGATATTAAGGTGGAAATGTTTCAGCCCACTCTGCCAGTTTTTTTATAATTATAATTATTATTATTATTATTATTCTAGTCTGTGTATACATATGGTTAATTTCATAAAGAGTCATTGTTCAATTCTTGTAAAAAGTTACATAAACAGTATTTAATATTGAAAGCAAGAGGATGCCAAAAACTTCATGAGCTTATTTATCTACATTCTCTAATAAACTGACATATTCCAATATAGTCCACGACTGTATAGTGACTCATGCTTTATACTCTTGTTTATATATAAAGTACACTTGTTTCATTAATAATGTCTCTTGATACTAAATGAATTCTAAAAGCCATATCACATAATATCAAAAAGTATTCATTTGTTTCACTTAAGAGCAACCTTAGGTGGGACATGTAGGGTTCCTTTAGTTAATGGTTTTGGTACACTAGTCACTGATTTCACCAAACTTCATGGTGATTTCTCTCCCCACCCTTTAGAAGACTGTATTATAGGTTGGGAAAAAGGGAATACTGACACTAGGGTAGTACCTCTGAACTTCCTATGTTGTCTCTACAACGTCACGTTAGCCAAGTTCAACAAAAATACCTCTTTCAGGTATTTTAAGCTACTGCGACTCTAGATTACTGCATGCATACTTGTTCTCATATTATCTCTTAGTGAGTCAAAGGTTGTTGTGGTCTCCCACAAGTTTGGTTAGACTAATGGCTATCAAAAGTTTCACAGTAAACTACAGGTACACACATGTTAAAAAAGTTGTGTTATCAATTTTATGTTTATATCTTTGTTACTTATTCAGCATATTAGGGAGTCCATTCCTTTTAAATTATGTATTCTATTGCTACTCCTTTGGTTCTTAAGTACAGCACATATTAGCATAATAGCATATTCTCAAGAAGAAGGAAACAGATGGAATAATATACCCTATTGTTAGGCATAAAGAATGAATTTTTACTGTTCTGGTGTACAGCTATCCCTTAGAGACAGAAAACTGAAGAAAGAAAAGATATAAAAAAAATTATATCACAATGAAAGAGAAATATATAAATTCCTACCTTGGGTCCTGTTGAAGGTAGACGAAGTATATGGTTCAAATTCTTAGTAATAGTATGATCTAACCCACGAGCTAGGTTCCAGGGTTTTACAATCCAGTGATTATCTTCACCCCTAAAATTATAAAAATTCAAATATATGAAAAAGAGACAACAGTCAATATCATACCTTTCTATAGCTAGTCTTTTTCTAATAATAAAAGGAAAAATTGTGTTTACGTCAGAATGCCAGCTATTAAATATGTATACAACATCAATACTGCGTCAAAAATTAAAGCTGTAAAGGAGCCGACGTGGGGAGTGGATGATAATTTTTTCAAGGCCGATCAAGCCTGGCTTGTATTATGAGAAAAGTAATTAAATAATGTTCTATGTTGTTGAATGATGAACTTGAAATGGAGGCAGAAGGAAAAGATATAAGTATAAAGATGAAATATCTTACATGAATATGTGACTCATTATGATACAATTAAATGAAAAGTTTAAGCACTTGAGATATCTGGGAACAAGAAAAGTTTACTACATAGAACAAGGAAGTCAGGAAAAGTTTAATACAAAGAAATAGATGCCTTACTTGGTTTATACACCTAAAAGAGAATGAATGATGAGATGGTGGTGAATAGTATATGAAAGGCATATTTACTTGATGTATGAGCTAGGAGATCACAAAGCAGATTTTAAGAATGAGGACAGCAAGTCCCTGTCAAGGATATGCCTTGACATCTCAATATCAAGAATTAGGCAAGATTTTGGAATATACACCTTAAAAATACTTCTGAGAGCAACACTAAGCTTGGATGATGGGAAAAGCCGGGCTTTCTAAGTTGATGATATGTGGGCTTTGTCTTGTTCCCTTTTATGAAGTGTACTTAAATGGTGTAAGTGAAAGACTATGAGCAGAGAATTATGAATAAGTGTAGTTTTTCTCTGTGCTTTTTGTTTTATGAAAATCTTGCTGACTCTGGTAGTATGCATCAAGTATAAAAAAATTTAAATGTTCTCCTGTTTATCTCCTTACACCCTGTCAAGTCTCTCTATTCAGTGGAGGCATAGCCAATCCAGAATGATGATAATAATAATAATAATAATAATAATATTAATAATAATAATAATTAAAAAAATTATTAATATGAAGATGTGTTTTACAGGCTCTGCAGGTAATGGGGCAAGCCCTCAGCTCATGAAGAGTTCGGAAAAAAAAATAAATCCTACCTTCCTTCCCTCTTCCCAAGACAGTTTCCTTTATTTAATATTTCTCACTCTCAAGAGATAAGTTGCATGAACTACTACTCGTAAGAGTGGGTGAGTAATATCTACAATGACAGGTATTCTTGCACATTCTTCTAATGTCAGGTAGCTTGCTCAGGTTGTTATACTTTGAACTACAATACATTTAGTGATGTGAGTCTTTCAAGTGTATATTTTATCGAGGGTTACGTATACTGTCAATGTAGTCGTCTTCTTCATGCCACCTTTGATAATGGCTTAATTCCAGCTTAATTATTTCTCCACGGGGAAGAGAGATTCTTGATGGACTGCAGGGAGAGTCAGAAAACTAAGCTCTCTTTTTCAGTTAACTTCATATTTAGGCATTATATATGTGATAACCTGTTCCGAAACTTGACACATATTTTTACATAGACTTCATCACAAACCTATCAATATGAAAATAGGAAAAAAATAACTAATACCACTGGCATTTTCAAATGTAAAGTAAATACAAATACATACTCTACAAGTAATGCATTAGATTTTTAGCCACCACTTGTTAACCAATACATCAACAATGTATGATGCATAAAAAAATCATACATTACAAGAAGTAGAGTTTAAGAAGAGTACTCTGTTAAAGATGAGAATTCTGCATCCATGTATCCTGCCTCCACACCAAAAATATCACATTATCCAAGAAAAAAGAGAGTATAAAGATAATAAGTATAGAAAAAGATATATTCTCAATATTCACCAAATGCTTTTCATAATAGAACTAAGTTGTTGTCGTTTACCATTTAATATCACTATAATTCCCATTATGAGGGTGGACACAGACAGGTTAGAGCTGGGATTAAGGTTAGATGCCCTTACTAACCCTTCCCCCGCAGAGGGCTTAATTGTAGGTATGTCCCTTCCGGGTTGTGGGCTCTAACCACCTACTACTACCGTCCCCTTTCTAACAGCACCTAGAAAGGTGGTGATCACTACAATTAAAAAGCTGAGGTACCAGGACTTTAAAATACTTTGCCCATTCTCATATATTCTGTTAGTTATCTTAAAGTACAAAAATCCAGGCCCCGTGCTCCCTTATCACTCTTTGTAGCTTACAAGGAAACGTAGAGGAAGCAAGTGCAGAATTACATCTTTGCTATTACCAAGAATATTCCTTTCTGTTGCCCCCTAAGAAACAGGATAACTACTAGAGTGGAATTATCTCCCCCAAGAAAAAATACATATACACATATGCCAACCTCATTTCTCGTCTCTGAAAATAGGAGATAAATTGAACTAACTCCCTTTTCAGACAATATGTGACAGGAAGCCATGATGGACCTTTTATATCAGGATCCTGAAGATCATTCTCTCCATCCAAAGCACGTCTGCAAATAATTGCCAGAAGGTCTTTCACTGTAAGCAAGTGCTCGCAGGGACACTGATTGACTCGGGAGTGAGGTTTTTCGCGAAGAGCTCTGCAAGAGTAGTAAACATTATCATCTAATTGTAAACAGAAATATTATAAGTAGTTTACATTAATTATAGATAATTAGTTGCTGTTGTTCCCTAACCTGCCTGGCAAAACAACCTTGAGTCCCTAAAGAAAACCACTCCCTATCCTGAACTTTCCAATAGAACTCTAAGGGAGTGTATGTTGCAATCATGGCACAGGAGGTTGTGGGTGAAGAAGTTTTCTATAATGCTTCCTGTCTTGATTTCAATGTTTCCAGCAAGAGAGAGTCTTCCAGAAATAACTGCCAAAGTACTTCCTCGGTTTGGTAAAAATGTGTTATTATGTGCGTAGTGATGTGAGGTAACTGAGGCTTCACCCATGTTCTCATGCTCAGTGAGGGGCAGTTTTTATTTATTTATTTTTTATGATTGTGACACTTGGAGGGGCAAAAATCTGCCCTCATCAATTAAAGCATGGGCACGAGAAAACACTAAGACGAAGGAAGAGAAAAAGATTATGGACAAGGCAGAGATGAGGTGATGATAAACAAAGGAAAATGAGAGACAGAAAAAATAGCCAAAGTATTGAGGACCTAGAGATATGGAGGATTAGACCCTGAGATGACGATAGATCTGATTATTATAGGAAGATAGGTTATAAGAATTTGGAAAGATAAAAGGAGGAAGAGAGTTCCTGAGTCTGTAGGTAGATAGGAAGAAGCAGTCGCTGCACCGACCGATCCGCAAGCTAAAAATCTCCACCCAGTACCTGTGAGATGAGGCCGCTTGGTGGATGTTACGTGGCCTTGGCAGTGGGGGAAGGATGCAACTCGCAAACTCATCAGAGCAGCGATAGAAAAAAGACAGGGAAGATACCTTACAGCAAAGAGAAAGAGAAACCAGATTAGAAGTAAGAAAAAGACCATTACTGAGTCTGACTGCCTTAGATTCAACCCTATCAAGGAGATAAGTATAAGAAGAAACACCCCACATGTGTGAGCAGTATTCTAAGCAGTGACGGATAAGACCTTTATAGATATTAAGTAACTGTAAAGAATAAAAGTAATGACGAAAATGAAACAGAAACCCCAATTTCTTGGAAGCAGATTTAGAAATTTGTATTATATGATTCCTCCAAGACAAGTTAGCAATATAGATTTCTAATATGTTGATAGAATTAATAGGATAAATTTCGTTAGTTTCAAAGACAATAGGGCTATCAGGAGGAGAAGAAGATAAAGATATTGCCAGAATCTGTGTCTTGGAAGCATTAAATTTAACTAAACTTTGGGTGCTCCACTCAGATACCCTCTGCAAATTGAAGCTGAGAGTAGAAAAAAGTGATAGAAGACTGATTACGAGTAGCAGATGAAGGTTGTGAAGACAAGGCAGAGGAAAAGTGAAGGGTAGAATAATCGGCAAAGGCGTGAAGAAGAGAAAAAGATGGGGATTGTAGAAGATCATTGATGAAGAGAAAAAACAGAGTAGATGAAAGAACAGAGCCCTGTGGAACACCACTGGTAACAGGGGCTGGGCTAGATGTTGCACTGTCAACAACTACAGATATAATACGGGCAGAAAGAAAACAAGGGGTAAAGCTATAGGCAGGGAGTTTGACCAACAGAGCCTTGTGCCAGACTTTTCAAAAGCCTTTGAGATATCAAGGGCAACGACAAAGGATTCCCCATAGTTCCTCCGAGAAGATGACCATACATGAGTAAGATAGAACAGGAGGTCACCAGGGGATCTTGCTTAGCTGAAGCTGTACTGGTGATCGGAGAAAAGCGAGTTAGATTCAAGGCGTTTCAAGAAGTGAGCATTGAGCAAAGTTTCAAAAATTGTAGCAATATAAGAGGTTAGGGCAATAGGTCGGTAGTTTGATGGAATAAAGCAATCACCCTTCTTAGGAACAGGTTGCACTAGAGCATGCTTCCAAAATGAAGGATAGATACTAGTTGATAGAATGAGGCAAGAAAGATGGCAAAGCATGGGAGCCAGTTTATCTGCTAAGTCTTTAAGGAACCTTGCAGGGATACCATCGGGACCAGTTGCCTTGTTTGTCTTTAGCGAGCAATTTGGCCTCTTTTGCTTCTCCTCTTCTGAATTGCACCTTCAGAGGGTGGAATTCTGCAGAAGGCGCTGATACTCCAAGCCTACATACCGGTAACTAGTAATATATTATGCTCACCAAAAATTTCCTAAGCATGAATTTCCAATCACTGTACTTCTAAACTGGCCTGGCCAGGAAAAACTCTAAAAAGCTTTAGAGAGGAGAGCAAAAGTGTAAAACAATCAACGCTAGATCTAACATGAAACACAAAGGAGGCTTATTTTTATATTAAGTTATTAAGTGTAAGAAGTAGATGCCAATTCCAATGGCGCATTTATTTTACCCATTCGTTAGATAACAGACACCACTGTCCCAACCAAATCCTTGACATGACGAAGTACAAATTCAAATTTCTTCACAGGGAAATAAGGAAGGCTTGATCTTGGATCATTTGATATGTATCAGAGATGGAAAACAAATAATCATAAAATTATATTTTAGTCCTATGCACTATTCTATTTAATTCTGCAAATCAAGTACGATATGCAAAATTGTTAATCTTTGTTTTTATTTAAGACATCATATACTCCAGAAATTTGGAGATTGGAAACAAGTGTCAAAAAAATTAGCCAATAGGGTTTCACCATAACCTACAAAACCAAAGACATTCAACCTTAGTCTTTAATTCATAGACCTCATAAATAAACATAAAAGCAAATGATAATGGCAGCTGCTAAGCTGACTGACATAATGTGCACTATAATAACCCCTTAAATCAGTAACTTCTTAGTCATTCCAAAAAAGAAACGCGTCATCAATACATAAATATCTTTGCAAATTATGAATGTTTAAATGTGTATGTTTTAATGATTTACTACACAAGTCAAATTAAAAAATAATAAACAGTGACCATCTTTCCTGTACTGTAGTCCTTTAAATAAATAATTACAAGTAAGATAAAACATAAAATACACTCATTCCTATATATGAGAGCTTTACCTGAAGTCTTGGAAATGAGACACCAACCACAGAATGTCTGCATCTTCTCTGCAATCCGTTACTACAAAGCGAGGATCAGTTAAATACTTTTGGATATACTCGTATTCTGTGTAAACTCGAACAGGTCGGTCGCTTGGAAGATCTTCAACCTTAGAGTCCGCCGTAGGGAAGGTCTCATTCATTCTTCTAAACTAGAGAAAAGAAATAGTCAGACAAATATTTTGCAGGTTAAGACAAACAGAAAAAAATAGAAAATAAAATTACAAGCACATATCGTATTTTGTGTCTCAAGATCAAAAGAAAAGATTCCCTGAGAAATATTATGCAATATTATATTTAAAAAGCCATGGGATATTCTACAATGAAGAAAACAATTTCGTTAGTGAACATACACTCATACATCTGAGTAACTTGTCCAACTAAAGTCATCATTCCAGAAGTCTATATATGTACACAGAAAATCTGAAGCAAAATAATACACAACAGTGACAGTGAAGAAGACTACCACATCCACTTTCTTGTATATTTTAAGCACTTCAAAACTACTTGCAATGGAGGTACAGTATGTGTATGGGATGTGAAGTCCTGTTACAAAGTTCCTTGTTACAGTTGTGGTTATCCTGCTGAATCTGGTGGGATAAGGGGTATAGTGTGAAAAAACATGCATATTTTAGATGTGAAGAAAACATTCAACACAAAATAAAACAAGCAAAATCTGTCACTAAGTCACTGACTTACCATAAAATGATCCTCAGAAGGTTCCTTCTGCTCTGGGGTTAAATGGCTCATATCAAGAGGAAACCAGGGTAGCATTTGAGCATCACGCATATCAGCATCAACAGGAGGAGATTCAACATAATTCCTTGTAACTTCTTCCCCTTCTTCAACATTCTTATTTAAAGATAATTTTATATATATATATATATATATATATATATATATATATATATATATATATATATATATATATATATATATATATATATATATATATATATATATATATATATATATATATATATATATATATATATATATATATATATATATATATATATATATATATATATATATATATATATATATATATATATATATATATATATATATATATATATATATATATATATATATATATATATATATATATATATATATATATATATATATATATATATATGCAAAATAAACTGTTATATCACAGCACAATATGAAGCAAAAAAAGGCCCATAAATAAAACACAAAAAGAAGCGAAGATGTACTATATATTACGACTGGACTCCAGTCCTCTTCAGGTACAAATGAATTCATTTGTAGTTGAAGAGGACTGGAGTCCAGTCGTAATATATAGTACATCTTCGCTTCTTTTTGTGTTTTATTTATGGGCCTTTTTTTGCTTCATATATATATATATATATATATATATATATATATATATATATATATATATATATATATATATATATATATATATATATATATATATATATATATATATATATATATATATATATATATATATATATATATATATATATATATATATATATATATATATATATATATATATATATATATATATATATATATATATATATATATATATATATATATATATATATATATATATATATATATATATATATATATATATATATATATATATATATATATATATATATATATATATATATATATATATATATATATATATATATATATATATATATATATATATATATATAAGCTTGTAAACTTCATGGAACATGCAAAATAGTGAAATGTTATTTTGGTAGACACCGTGCAACATGGCACAAGTAGGGTGTTGAACTGCCATGAGTATATATATACTGGTGGCAGAAACAAGCGAGTTAGTCTTTGTCTAACATTCATGGAGAAGCATCTACTCACCCTAGGTCTGTTAAGTTTATTGCATTCGTGAACTGTGTTGTTTTGGTTACGCAAGAGAAATATGTCTCCAAAAATAGTGAGTGCTAAGGAGAGTGACAAAAAACCTAAGAAAATTATGATTTATGATTTACTTATGTTTTTCCAACAAATGATAGAAGTTTTTGAGTCACTTAAAAACGAAATCACCGTCTGAATAGGCAAAGAGAAAATTAAGTAGGGAAAAATTTGCAATGTTTTGCCTCCAGAGGAGAAAAAGGTTGCTCAGTTCATGACAAAGTGCTTGTAAACAGAGAAAGAGTATTAAATGTACAGCTAAAGAGCATGGTGCAACAGCATGTCCATGGTGACGGATATATTCTGTGCGAGAGGGCACGTAAATTATATCAAAACTACAGAGGTGTTAAACTTGATGTTATAAAGGAGCTTCCACTTGCAAGGAATAGCTACCATGAATTTTTTTTTTTTGTATGAGTGACACCGGGACAGGCAAACACTGACCTAATCAATAAACGCTCGGTCAGGAGAAAACACCAAGACGAAGGAAAAGAAAAAGGTTAAGGACAAGGCAGAGAAGAAGTAACATCACAAAAAAGGAAAATGACAGACAGAAAAAACAGTCAAAGTACAGAGGACCCAGAGATATGGAGGACTAGGCCCTGAGATGACGATAGATATGCTTTTTGAAGAATGATAGGTCATAAGAATTTGAAAAGACAGAAGGAGGAAGATAGTTCCAGAGTCTGGAGGTAGATGGTAAGAAGCAGTCGCTGCACCGACCAATTCGTGAGCTACAAATCTCCACACAGTACCTGTGATATGAAGCCGCTTGGCGAGAGTTACGTGGCCTCAGCAGTGGGGGAGGGATGCAACTCGCCAACTCATTAGAGCAGCGATGGAAGTAGTAGCAATGGAAAAGAGGAAGGGATGATACCTTACGGCGAAGAGAGAGAGAGAATACATATTAGATGTAAGAGAAGGATCATTAATGAGTCTGACTACCTTAGAGTCAACCCTGTCAAGGAGATATGTATAAGAAGTAGCACCCCACATGTGTGAGCAGTATTCTGAGCAGGGATGGATATGACCTTTACAGATTTTAAGTAACTGTAAAGAGGAAAAGTAATGATGAAAACGAAACAAAACCCCCAATTTTTTGGATGAAGATTTAGAAATTTGGATTATGTGATTCCTCCAAGACAAGTTAGAGGCTATAGGGATTCCTAACATATTGAAAGAATTAAGAGGGTAAATTTCGTTAGTTTCAAAGATAATAGGGTTATCAGGAGGAGAAGATAGAGAGATAGCCAGAAACTGTGTCTTGGAGCCATTAAATTTAACTAAATTTTGAGTGCCCCATTCAGATATCCTCTGCAAATTGGAGTTGAGAGTAGAAGAAAGAGTGATACGAGACTAATTACAAGTAGCAGATAAATGTTGTGAAGAAAAGGCAGAGGAAAAGCGAAGGGTAGAATCATCAGCAGAGGCATGAAGAAGACAGGAAGATGGGGATTGTGGAAGATCATTGATGAAGAGAAGGAACAGAGTAGGTGAAAGAACAGAGAACTGTGGAACACCACTGGTAATAGGGAAAGGGCTAGATGACGCACCATCAACAACTACATATATAAAACGGTCAAAAAGAAAACTAGAAATCAGAGAACAGGAAGAAGGGGTAGAGCCATAGGCAGGGAGTTTGGCTAACAGAGCATTGTGCCAGACTCTGTCAAAAGCCTTAGAGATATCAAGGGCGACGACAAAGGATTCCCCATAGTTCCTCAGAGAAGATGACCATACATGAGAAAGATAGGACAGGAGGTCACCAGTGGATCTTGCTTTGCGGAAGTCGTACTGGTGATCGGAGATAAGTGAGTGTAAAGCATTATGCTAAATGGGACCTCATGGTAATGGCTGAATCGGCATCGACAGATAGGGAGACAGCAGCAGAGTTCTCTGTATACCTCACAAACCATAACGATGACAAAGGGTACCTTCCAAAGCAAGTTTTCAACTGTGATGAAATGGGCCTTTTCTGGAAGAAAATGCTAAATCACACAAACATTCATAAGAATGCCAAGCAGGTACCATGGTTTATGGTTTGGAAGGATAGCCTTACTCTGGTATTTTGTGGCAATGCAGCAAATCATATGATTTAGTCAGGCCTCAGGTACAAGGTAAAAATTCCACAAGTGCTAAAAATAAGTAAAAATCTGCTGCCAGTGTTCTGGTAACATAATAAGTAGACTTATGAGTTGATAATTTTGTTATTCAACTGGTTCCACCATTGCTTTATGTACATAGTGAACAAACATCTCGAGAAGCTAGGGCTGCCATTACAGGTCCTTCTTATCAGTGACAATACTCCCAGCATCCCAAAGCTGTGATACATTAGGATCAATGCCTTGAAGTGCTGTTCATGCCTCCAACAACAACATCACTGTTTCAACTACAGTACTTGACCAAGGCATAGAAGGCGTGAAGGCGACATATGTTTGGCCTATATTTGCCAGACTTCATGTTGCGCTTGATGTTAACCCACACTGCAGCACTCTGGATTTATAGAAGTTTCATAATCGCACAAGAAATTCAGCATAATGCTGAGTCTGTTGAAGCCCTAAAGCCTCCTCCTGGAAGGCATTGCAGAGAATGGTAATAATTGACTTCAACCTTATATATTTAGTCCTATACACTATCTTATTTAATTCTGCAAATCAATTAGAGTATGCAAAGTTGTATAATCTTTGTTTTTAAAATTAAGACACCATATACTCCAGAAGTTTGCAGACTGGAAACAAGTGTCCAAAATATTAACCAGTAGGTCTTCATCATACCCTGCCAGATCACAGACATAGAAGTAGAAGTATAGAAGATATTGCAGGTTGCCAGAGAAGTTGGTCGGGGAGGTTTCTTTGACGTGATGGAGGAAAACATAAAAACCATATAAAAGAGGAGTGACAAATCCTTACAGAGGAAGAACTAAAAAAGCTGCTGCGATTGTTGACAGGAGAGAAAGAAGCTGAAGATGCTAAGTCGAATCATTTACTTTGGACAGTAGAGAAATTAGCAAAAAAAAATTTCTATAAGGTCCAAGAATTGAAGGAATGCACCTAGGAGCACGACACTTTAATAGAAAGAAGCTTATATGTCATTTTTGGGACCACAGCTCAACGGGAGCCAATACAACAGTTGTTTAATGAAGCCAGAAGAAAGGGAAGGAGCTTCCTATAATTACATTAAAAAAAAAAAATAACGAATGAACCCCCTGTCTATGCTGGATAATGCTGTAATCAACCTCTGCAGACCCTAATGTTAAGCTTTCTTGAAATCACCAACATTCCTTAAATGAATATAACACAGATGATCCTTCTGGCATCTTGCCAGAGGGTTTAAGTTAGCCTGAGTTCTCACTATATTGAAGAGTATTTTAAAATGAGCGGCATCTATAGTTTACTTATAGCACACTCAAGCAAATACACTTAAGGATATCGTATCATACTATATCATGTAATGTTCATATAGAGGTTTAATAAACCTGCTTACTGTATGTGCTACATTACAACTACTGTACTGTTTCAATATGTAATTCAAACTAGGAATGATCTAAAGTATACGAGAAGAGTGCCGACACCTTTATATAAAGTTTCGAACATAAAGGAATTTTGACTTACGCGGAGTAGGGAAACCAATTGTTTGCATAAGATGTGCAATAACTGCATAAACAAGCTACATTTCACTTAGACCTCACTTTGTTATAAACTTTACAAAGTTATTACTACTTCACAGACTCTCATGAAAATGACTGGTATAATTTGTAACCTATTAAACTTTATTGCATCATTTTAGTTACAAAACTATAAACTAAAAATTGCAAAAGTAAAAAAAATCAACAGATTCCCATTTAATTACACTAACTCCTGAGCCTCCCGCTATTGATGAAACCTTAACTAATAATAAAGGGAAGGCAATACTGGAAATATTAGATTTTTAGATTGAAATACACCTTGTTCCTCTTATACGCGATTTTTTTATCCACGAAATTGCAATAACGCCCCCTAAAACTAATTGTAAAAAATTCGGATTTCGCAAATAACGCCCCCCCCCCAAAAAAAAAAAAAAAAAAAAAAAAAATTATTGTTGTGACACCAGGATGGACCAAAAAATGATAAAATAAAACAGCCTTTATCAGGCTGTAAAGAGAAACAGATGGAGAGTGTAATGACCTGTCAGATGTGAAGGGTTTATAAAAGATGTGTAATGAATATCCAGCTCTCTGCTGGGTTTTAATAAACCTCTGCTTTACTCTCATGATGTCTATTCCAAAAATTCTCCTTAGATCTTATTATTATTATTATTATTATTATTTTTAACAATAATTTTCCTTTGATGATGATTGTGGAGATTATTATTATTATTATTGTTATTATTATTAATATCATTATTATTACGAATTTGTAATTAAACCATTATTTTTACAATAAATAATGTAGTTTTGCTTGAATGAACAAGAGTTAATTAAAGATGTCTCTCTCTCTCTCTCTCTCTCTCTCTCTCCAACATTCTATTCTACCCAATAGGGTGGGTGTATATATAATGTATAATGATGATGACCTTTTCTTATCGTAATCCTCTTTGTACTTGTGGAAGAAGCCTCCGCGGGCACCTATTTACTATATAATTTTTTTTTTTTAATTTTTTTTTTTAAATATAGTAAATAAGCACCCGTGGAGGCTTCTTCCACCAGTACAAAGAGGATTACGATAAGAAAAGGTCATCATCATTATACATTATATATACACCCACCCTATTGGGTAGAATAGAATGTTGGAGAGAGAGAGAGAGAGAGAGAGAGAGACATCTTTAATTAACTCTTGTTCATTCAAGCAAAACTACATTATTTATTGTAAAAATAATGGTTTAATTACAAATTCGTAATAATAATGATATTAATAATAATAACAATAATAATAATAATAATCTCCACAATCATCATCAAAGGAAAATTATTGTTAAAAATAATAATAATAATAATAATAATAAGATCTAAGGAGAATTTTTGGAATAGACATCATGAGAGTAAAGCAGAGGTTTATTAAAACCCAGCAGAGAGCTGGATATTCATTACACATCTTTTATAAACCCTTCACATCTGACAGGTCATTACACTCTCCATCTGTTTCTCTTTACAGCCTGATAAAGGCTGTTTTATTTTATCATTTTTTGGTCCATCCTGGTGTCACAACAATAATTTTTTTTTTTTTTTTTTTTTTTTTTGGGGGGGGCGTTATTTGCGAAATCCGAGTTTTTTACAATTAGTTTTAGGGGGCGTTATTGCAATTTCGTGGATAAAAAAATCGCGTATAAGAGGAACAAGGTGTATTTCAATCTAAAAATCTAATATTTCCAGTATTGCCTTCCCTTTATTATTAGTTAAGGTTTCATCAATAGCGGGAGGCTCAGGAGTTAGTGTAATTAAATGGGAATCTGTTGATTTTTTTTACTTTTGCAATTTTTAGTTTATAGTTTTGTAACTAAAATGATGCAATAAAGTTTAATAGGTTACAAATTATACCAGTCATTTTCATGAGAGTCTGTGAAGTAGTAATAACTTTGTAAAGTTTATAACAAAGTGAGGTCTAAGTGAAATGTAGCTTGTTTATGCAGTTATTGCACATCTTATGCAAACAATTGGTTTCCCTACTCCGCGTAAGTCAAAATTCCTGTATGTTCGAAACTTTATATAAAGGTGTCGGCACTCTTCTCGTATACTTTAGATCATTCCTAGTTTGAATTACATATTGAAACAGTACAGTAGTTGTAATGTAGCACATACAGTAAGCAGGTTTATTAAACCTCTATATGAACATTACATGATATAGTATGATACGATATCCTTAAGTGTATTTGCTTGAGTGTGCTATAAGTAAACTATAGATGCCGCTCATTTTAAAATACTCTTCAATATAGTGAGAACTCAGGCTAACTTAAACCCTCTGGCAAGATGCCAGAAGGATCATCTGTGTTATATTCATTTAAGGAATGTTGGTGATTTCAAGAAAGCTTAACATTAGGGTCTGCAGAGGTTGATTACAGCATTATCCAGCATAGACAGGGGGTTCATTCGTTATTTTTTTTTTTAATGTAATTATAGGAAGCTCCTTCCCTTTCTTCTGGCTTCATTAAACAACTGTTGTATTGGCTCCCGTTGAGCTGTGGTCCCAAAAATGACATATAAGCTTCTTTCTATTAAAGTGTCGTGCTCCTAGGTGCATTCCTTCAATTCTTGGACCTTATAGAAATTTTTTTTTGCTAATTTCTCTACTGTCCAAAGTAAATGATTCGACTTAGCATCTTCAGCTTCTTTCTCTCCTGTCAACAATCGCAGCAGCTTTTTTAGTTCTTCCTCTGTAAGGATTTGTCACTCCTCTTTTATATGGTTTTTATGTTTTCCTCCATCACGTCAAAGAAACCTCCCCGACCAACTTCTCTGGCAACCTGCAATATCTTCTATACTTCTACTTCTATGTCTGTGATCTGGCAGGGTATGATGAAGACCTACTGGTTAATATTTTGGACACTTGTTTCCAGTCTGCAAACTTCTGGAGTATATGGTGTCTTAATTTTAAAAACAAAGATTATACAACTTTGCATACTCTAATTGATTTGCAGAATTAAATAAGATAGTGTATAGGACTAAATATATAAGGTTGAAGTCAATTATTACCATTCTCTGCAATGCCTTCCAGGAGGAGGCTTTAGGGCTTCAACAGACTCAGCATTATGCTGAATTTCTTGTGCGATTATGAAACTTCTATAAATCCAGAGTGCTGCAGTGTGGGTTAACATCAAGCGCAACATGAAGTCTGGCAAATATAGGCCAAACATATGTCGCCTTCACGCCTTCTATGCCTTGGTCAAGTACTGTAGTTGAAACAGTGATGTTGTTGTTGGAGGCATGAACAGCACTTCAAGGCATTGATCCTAATGTATCACAGCTTTGGGATGCTGGGAGTATTGTCACTGATAAGAAGGACCTGTAATGGCAGCCCTAGCTTCTCGAGATGTTTGTTCACTATGTACATAAAGCAATGGTGGAACCAGTTGAATAACAAAATTATCAACTCATAAGTCTACTTATTATGTTTACCAGAACACTGGCAGCAGATTTTTACTTATTTTTAGCACTTGTGGAATTTTTACCTTGTACCTGAGGCCTGACTAAATCATATGATTTGCTGCATTGCCACAAAATACCAGAGTAAGGCTATCCTTCCAAACCATAAACCATGGTACCTGCTTGGCATTCTTATGAATGTTTGGGTGATTTAGCATTTTCTTCCAGAAAAGGCCCATTTCATCACAGTTGAAAACTTGCTTTGGAAGGTACCCTGTGTCATCGTTAGGGGTTGTGAGGTATACAGAGAACTCTGCTGCTGTCTCCCTATCTGTCGATGCCGATTCAGCCATTACCATGAGGTCCCATTTAGCATAATGCTTTACACTCACTTATCTCCGATCACCAGTACGACTTCCGCAAAGCAAGATCCACTGGTGACCTCCTGTCCTATCTTTCTCATGTTGGTCATCTTCTCTGAGGAACTATGGGGAATCCTTTGTCGTCGCCCTTGATATCTCTAAGGCGTTGACAGAGTCTGGCTCATTGCTCTGTTGCCAATCTCCCTGCCTATGCTCGACCCCTTCTTCCTGTTCTCTGATTGCTAGTTTCTTTTGACCGTTTTATATGTAGTTGTTGATGGTGCGTCATCTAGCCCTTTCCCTTTACCAGTGGGGTTCCACAGGTCGCTGTTCTGTCACCGACTCGGTCCGTCTCGTCAGCATGTGCGTCACAATCCCATCTTCCTGGCTTCTCAGCCTCGCTGCTGATTCTACCCTTCGCTTTCCTCTGCCTTGTGAAATTTACCCTCTTAATTCTTTCAATATGTTAGGAATCCCTATAGCCTCTAACTTGTCTTGGAGGAATCACATAATCCAAATTTCTAAATCTTCATCCAAAAAATTGGGGGTTTTGTTTCGTTTTCATCATTACTTTTCCTCTTTACAGTTACTTAAAATCTGTAAAGGTCATATCCATCCCTGCTCAGAATACTGCTCACACATGTGGGGTGCTACTTCTTATACATATCTCCTTGACAGGGTTGACTCTAAGGTAGTCAGACTCATTAATGATCCTTCTCTTACTTCTAATATGTATTCTCTCTCTCTCTTCGCCGTAAGGTATCATCCCTTCCTCTTTTCTATTGCTACTACTTCCATCGCTGCTCTAATGAGTTGGCGAGTTGCATCCCTCCCCCACTGCTGAGGCCACGTAACTCTCGCCAAGCGGCTTCATATCACAGGTACTGTGTGGAGATTTGTAGCTCACGAATTGGTCGGTGCAGCGACTGCTTCTTACCATCTACCTCCAGACTCTGGAACTATCTTCCTCCTTCTGTCTTTTCAAATTCTTATGACCTATCATTCTTCAAAAAGCATATCTATCGTCATCTCAGGGCCTAGTCCTCCATATCTCTGGGTCCTCTGTACTTTGACTGTTTTTTCTGTCTGTCATTTTCCTTTTTTGTGATGTTACTTCTTCTCTGCCTTGTCCTTAACCTTTTTCTTTTCCTTCGTCTTGGTGTTTTCTCCTGACCGAGCGTTTATTGATTAGGTCAGTGTTTGCCTGTCCCGGTGTCACTCATACAAAAAAAAAAAATTCATGGTAGCTATTCCTTGCAAGTGGAAGCTCCTTTATAACATCAAGTTTAACACCTCTGTAGTTTTGATATAATTTACGTGCCCTCTCGCACAGAATATATCCGTCACCATGGACATGCTGTTGCACCATGCTCTTTAGCTGTACATTTAATACTCTTTCTCTGTTTACAAGCACTTTGTCATGAACTGAGCAACCTTTTTCTCCTCTGGAGGCAAAACATTGCAAATTTTTCCCTACTTAATTTTCTCTTTGCCTATTCAGACGGTGATTTCGTTTTTAAGTGACTCAAAAACTTCTATCATTTGTTGGAAAAACATAAGTAAATCATAAATCATAATTTTCTTAGGTTTTTTGTCACTCTCCTTAGCACTCACTATTTTTGGAGACATATTTCTCTTGCGTAACCAAAACAACACAGTTCACGAATGCAATAAACTTAACAGACCTAGGGTGAGTAGATGCTTCTCCATGAATGTTAGACAAAGACTAACTCGCTTGTTTCTGCCACCAGTATATATATACTCATGGCAGTTCAACACCCTACTTGTGCCATGTTGCACGGTGTCTACCAAAATAACATTTCACTATTTTGCATGTTCCATGAAGTTTACAAGCTTATATAAGCAAAAAAAGGCCCATAAATAAAACACAAAAAGAAGCGAAGATGTACTATATATTACGACTGGACTCCAGTCCTC
Organism: Halocaridina rubra; assembly: GCA_037179515.1. NCBI lineage: Eukaryota > Metazoa > Arthropoda > Malacostraca > Decapoda > Atyidae > Halocaridina > Halocaridina rubra. The sequence goes on along the minus strand of JAXCGZ010015880.1, from coordinate 17,471 downwards.
TTCAACTACAAATGAATTCATTTGTACCTGAAGAGGACTGGAGTCCAGTCGTAATATATAGTACATCTTCGCTTCTTTTTGTGTTTTATTTATGGGCCTTTTTTGCTTCATATTGTGCTGTGATATAACAGTTTATTTTGCATATATATATATATATATATATATATATATATATATATATATATATATATATATATATATATATATATATATATATATATATATATATATATATATATATATATATATATATATATATATATATATATATATAAATTATCTTTAAATAAGAATGTTGAAGAAGGGGAAGAAGTTACAAGGAATTATGTTGAATCTCCTCCTGTTGATGCTGATATGCGTGATGCTCAAATGCTACCCTGGTTTCCTCTTGATATGAGCCATTTAACCCCAGAGCAGAAGGAACCTTCTGAGGATCATTTTATGGTAAGTCAGTGACTTAGTGACAGATTTTGCTTGTTTTATTTTGTGTTGAATGTTTTCTTCACATCTAAAATATGCATGTTTTTTCACACTATACCCCTTATCCCACCAGATTCAGCAGGATAACCACAACTGTAACAAGGAACTTTGTAACAGGACTTCACATCCCATACACATACTGTACCTCCATTGCAAGTAGTTTTGAAGTGCTTAAAATATACAAGAAAGTGGATGTGGTAGTCTTCTTCACTGTCACTGTTGTGTATTATTTTGCTTCAGATTTTCTGTGTACATATATAGACTTCTGGAATGATGACTTTAGTTGGACAAGTTACTCAGATGTATGAGTGTATGTTCACTAACGAAATTGTTTTCTTCATTGTAGAATATCCCATGGCTTTTTAAATATAATATTGCATAATATTTCTCAGGGAATCTTTTCTTTTGATCTTGAGACACAAAATACGATATGTGCTTGTAATTTTATTTTCTATTTTTTTCTGTTTGTCTTAACCTGCAAAATATTTGTCTGACTATTTCTTTTCTCTAGTTTAGAAGAATGAATGAGACCTTCCCTACGGCGGACTCTAAGGTTGAAGATCTTCCAAGCGACCGACCTGTTCGAGTTTACACAGAATACGAGTATATCCAAAAGTATTTAACTGATCCTCGCTTTGTAGTAACGGATTGCAGAGAAGATGCAGACATTCTGTGGTTGGTGTCTCATTTCCAAGACTTCAGGTAAAGCTCTCATATATAGGAATGAGTGTATTTTATGTTTTATCTTACTTGTAATTATTTATTTAAAGGACTACAGTACAGGAAAGATGGTCACTGTTTATTATTTTTTAATTTGACTTGTGTAGTAAATCATTAAAACATACACATTTAAACATTCATAATTTGCAAAGATATTTATGTATTGATGACGCGTTTCTTTTTTGGAATGACTAAGAAGTTACTGATTTAAGGGGTTATTATAGTGCACATTATGTCAGTCAGCTTAGCAGCTGCCATTATCATTTGCTTTTATGTTTATTTATGAGGTCTATGAATTAAAGACTAAGGTTGAATGTCTTTGGTTTTGTAGGTTATGGTGAAACCCTATTGGCTAATTTTTTTGACACTTGTTTCCAATCTCCAAATTTCTGGAGTATATGATGTCTTAAATAAAAACAAAGATTAACAATTTTGCATATCGTACTTGATTTGCAGAATTAAATAGAATAGTGCATAGGACTAAAATATAATTTTATGATTATTTGTTTTCCATCTCTGATACATATCAAATGATCCAAGATCAAGCCTTCCTTATTTCCCTGTGAAGAAATTTGAATTTGTACTTCGTCATGTCAAGGATTTGGTTGGGACAGTGGTGTCTGTTATCTAACGAATGGGTAAAATAAATGCGCCATTGGAATTGGCATCTACTTCTTACACTTAATAACTTAATATAAAAATAAGCCTCCTTTGTGTTTCATGTTAGATCTAGCGTTGATTGTTTTACACTTTTGCTCTCCTCTCTAAAGCTTTTTAGAGTTTTTCCTGGCCAGGCCAGTTTAGAAGTACAGTGATTGGAAATTCATGCTTAGGAAATTTTTGGTGAGCATAATATATTACTAGTTACCGGTATGTAGGCTTGGAGTATCAGCGCCTTCTGCAGAATTCCACCCTCTGAAGGTGCAATTCAGAAGAGGAGAAGCAAAAGAGGCCAAATTGCTCGCTAAAGACAAACAAGGCAACTGGTCCCGATGGTATCCCTGCAAGGTTCCTTAAAGACTTAGCAGATAAACTGGCTCCCATGCTTTGCCATCTTTCTTGCCTCATTCTATCAACTAGTATCTATCCTTCATTTTGGAAGCATGCTCTAGTGCAACCTGTTCCTAAGAAGGGTGATTGCTTTATTCCATCAAACTACCGACCTATTGCCCTAACCTCTTATATTGCTACAATTTTTGAAACTTTGCTCAATGCTCACTTCTTGAAACGCCTTGAATCTAACTCGCTTTTCTCCGATCACCAGTACAGCTTCAGCTAAGCAAGATCCCCTGGTGACCTCCTGTTCTATCTTACTCATGTATGGTCATCTTCTCGGAGGAACTATGGGGAATCCTTTGTCGTTGCCCTTGATATCTCAAAGGCTTTTGAAAAGTCTGGCACAAGGCTCTGTTGGTCAAACTCCCTGCCTATAGCTTTACCCCTTGTTTTCTTTCTGCCCGTATTATATCTGTAGTTGTTGACGGTGCAACATCTAGCCCAGCCCCTGTTACCAGTGGTGTTCCACAGGGCTCTGTTCTTTCATCTACTCTGTTTTTTCTCTTCATCAATGATCTTCTACAATCCCCATCTTTTTCTCTTCTTCACGCCTTTGCCGATTATTCTACCCTTCACTTTTCCTCTGCCTTGTCTTCACAACCTTCATCTGCTACTCGTAATCAGTCTTCTATCACTTTTTTCTACTCTCAGCTTCAATTTGCAGAGGGTATCTGAGTGGAGCACCCAAAGTTTAGTTAAATTTAATGCTTCCAAGACACAGATTCTGGCAATATCTTTATCTTCTTCTCCTCCTGATAGCCCTATTGTCTTTGAAACTAACGAAATTTATCCTATTAATTCTATCAACATATTAGAAATCTATATTGCTAACTTGTCTTGGAGGAATCATATAATACAAATTTCTAAATCTGCTTCCAAGAAATTGGGGTTTCTGTTTCATTTTCGTCATTACTTTTATTCTTTACAGTTACTTAATATCTATAAAGGTCTTATCCGTCACTGCTTAGAATACTGCTCACACATGTGGGGTGTTTCTTCTTATACTTATCTCCTTGATAGGGTTGAATCTAAGGCAGTCAGACTCAGTAATGGTCTTTTTCTTACTTCTAATCTGGTTTCTCTTTCTCTTTGCTGTAAGGTATCTTCCCTGTCTTTTTTCTATCGCTGCTCTGATGAGTTTGCGAGTTGCATCCTTCCCCCACTGCCAAGGCCACGTAACATCCACCAAGCGGCCTCATCTCACAGGTACTGGGTGGAGATTTTTAGCTTGCGGATCGGTCGGTGCAGCGACTGCTTCTTCCTATCTACCTACAGACTCAGGAACTCTCTTCCTCCTTTTATCTTTCCAAATTCTTATAACCTATCTTCCTATAATAATCAGATCTATCGTCATCTCAGGGTCTAATCCTCCATATCTCTAGGTCCTCAATACTTTGGCTATTTTTTCTGTCTCTCATTTTCCTTTGTTTATCATCACCTCATCTCTGCCTTGTCCATAATCTTTTTCTCTTCCTTCGTCTTAGTGTTTTCTCGTGCCCATGCTTTAATTGATGAGGGCAGATTTTTGCCCCTCCAAGTGTCACAATCATAAAAAAAAAATAAATAAAAACTGCCCCTCACTGAGCATGAGAACATGGGTGAAGCCTCAGTTACCTCACATCACTACGCACATAATAACACATTTTTACCAAACCGAGGAATTACTTTGGCAGTTATTTCTGGAAGACTCTCTCTTGCTGGAAACATTGAAATCAAGACAGGAAGCATTATAGAAAACTTCTTCACCCACAACCTCCTGTGCCATGATTGCAACATACACTCCCTTAGAGTTCTATTGGAAAGTTCAGGATAGGGAGTGGTTTTCTTTAGGGACTCAAGGTTGTTTTGCCAGGCAGGTTAGGGAACAACAGCAACTAATTATCTATAATTAATGTAAACTACTTATAATATTTCTGTTTACAATTAGATGATAATGTTTACTACTCTTGCAGAGCTCTTCGCGAAAAACCTCACTCCCGAGTCAATCAGTGTCCCTGCGAGCACTTGCTTACAGTGAAAGACCTTCTGGCAATTATTTGCAGACGTGCTTTGGATGGAGAGAATGATCTTCAGGATCCTGATATAAAAGGTCCATCATGGCTTCCTGTCACATATTGTCTGAAAAGGGAGTTAGTTCAATTTATCTCCTATTTTCAGAGACGAGAAATGAGGTTGGCATATGTGTATATGTATTTTTTCTTGGGGGAGATAATTCCACTCTAGTAGTTATCCTGTTTCTTAGGGGGCAACAGAAAGGAATATTCTTGGTAATAGCAAAGATGTAATTCTGCACTTGCTTCCTCTACGTTTCCTTGTAAGCTACAAAGAGTGATAAGGGAGCACGGGGCCTGGATTTTTGTACTTTAAGATAACTAACAGAATATATGAGAATGGGCAAAGTATTTTAAAGTCCTGGTACCTCAGCTTTTTAATTGTAGTGATCACCACCTTTCTAGGTGCTGTTAGAAAGGGGACGGTAGTAGTAGGTGGTTAGAGCCCACAACCCGGAAGGGACATACCTACAATTAAGCCCTCTGCGGGGGAAGGGTTAGTAAGGGCATCTAACCTTAATCCCAGCTCTAACCTGTCTGTGTCCACCCTCATAATGGGAATTATAGTGATATTAAATGGTAAACGACAACAACTTAGTTCTATTATGAAAAGCATTTGGTGAATATTGAGAATATATCTTTTTCTATACTTATTATCTTTATACTCTCTTTTTTCTTGGATAATGTGATATTTTTGGTGTGGAGGCAGGATACATGGATGCAGAATTCTCATCTTTAACAGAGTACTCTTCTTAAACTCTACTTCTTGTAATGTATGATTTTTTTATGCATCATACATTGTTGATGTATTGGTTAACAAGTGGTGGCTAAAAATCTAATGCATTACTTGTAGAGTATGTATTTGTATTTACTTTACATTTGAAAATGCCAGTGGTATTAGTTATTTTTTTCCTATTTTCATATTGATAGGTTTGTGATGAAGTCTATGTAAAAATATGTGTCAAGTTTCGGAACAGGTTATCACATATATAATGCCTAAATATGAAGTTAACTGAAAAAGAGAGCTTAGTTTTCTGACTCTCCCTGCAGTCCATCAAGAATCTCTCTTCCCCGTGGAGAAATAATTAAGCTGGAATTAAGCCATTATCAAAGGTGGCATGAAGAAGACGACTACATTGACAGTATACGTAACCCTCGATAAAATATACACTTGAAAGACTCACATCACTAAATGTATTGTAGTTCAAAGTATAACAACCTGAGCAAGCTACCTGACATTAGAAGAATGTGCAAGAATACCTGTCATTGTAGATATTACTCACCCACTCTTACGAGTAGTAGTTCATGCAACTTATCTCTTGAGAGTGAGAAATATTAAATAAAGGAAACTGTCTTGGGAAGAGGGAAGGAAGGTAGGATTTATTTTTTTTTCCGAACTCTTCATGAGCTGAGGGCTTGCCCCATTACCTGCAGAGCCTGTAAAACACATCTTCATATTAATAATTTTTTAAATTATTATTATTATTAATATTATTATTATTATTATTATTATTATTATCATCATTCTGGATTGGCTATGCCTCCACTGGATAGAGAGACTTGACAGGGTGTAAGGAGATAAACAGGAGAACATTTAAATTTTTTTATACTTGATGCATACTACCAGAGTCAGCAAGATTTTCATAAAACAAAAAGCACAGAGAAAAACTACACTTATTCATAATTCTCTGCTCATAGTCTTTCACTTACACCATTTAAGTACACTTCATAAAAGGGAACAAGACAAAGCCCACATATCATCAACTTAGAAAGCCCGGCTTTTCCCATCATCCAAGCTTAGTGTTGCTCTCAGAAGTATTTTTAAGGTGTATATTCCAAAATCTTGCCTAATTCTTGATATTGAGATGTCAAGGCATATCCTTGACAGGGACTTGCTGTCCTCATTCTTAAAATCTGCTTTGTGATCTCCTAGCTCATACATCAAGTAAATATGCCTTTCATATACTATTCACCACCATCTCATCATTCATTCTCTTTTAGGTGTATAAACCAAGTAAGGCATCTATTTCTTTGTATTAAACTTTTCCTGACTTCCTTGTTCTATGTAGTAAACTTTTCTTGTTCCCAGATATCTCAAGTGCTTAAACTTTTCATTTAATTGTATCATAATGAGTCACATATTCATGTAAGATATTTCATCTTTATACTTATATCTTTTCCTTCTGCCTCCATTTCAAGTTCATCATTCAACAACATAGAACATTATTTAATTACTTTTCTCATAATACAAGCCAGGCTTGATCGGCCTTGAAAAAATTATCATCCACTCCCCACGTCGGCTCCTTTACAGCTTTAATTTTTGACGCAGTATTGATGTTGTATACATATTTAATAGCTGGCATTCTGACGTAAACACAATTTTTCCTTTTATTATTAGAAAAAGACTAGCTATAGAAAGGTATGATATTGACTGTTGTCTCTTTTTCATATATTTGAATTTTTATAATCTTAGGGGTGAAGATAATCACTGGATTGTAAAACCCTGGAACCTAGCTCGTGGGTTAGATCATACTATTACTAAGAATTTGAACCATATACTTCGTCTACCTTCAACAGGACCCAAGGTAGGAATTTATATATTTCTCTTTCATTGTGATATAATTTTTTTTATATCTTTTCTTTCTTCAGTTTTCTGTCTCTAAGGGATAGCTGTACACCAGAACAGTAAAAATTCATTCTTTATGCCTAACAATAGGGTATATTATTCCATCTGTTTCCTTCTTCTTGAGAATATGCTATTATGCTAATATGTGCTGTACTTAAGAACCAAAGGAGTAGCAATAGAATACATAATTTAAAAGGAATGGACTCCCTAATATGCTGAATAAGTAACAAAGATATAAACATAAAATTGATAACACAACTTTTTTAACATGTGTGTACCTGTAGTTTACTGTGAAACTTTTGATAGCCATTAGTCTAACCAAACTTGTGGGAGACCACAACAACCTTTGACTCACTAAGAGATAATATGAGAACAAGTATGCATGCAGTAATCTAGAGTCGCAGTAGCTTAAAATACCTGAAAGAGGTATTTTTGTTGAACTTGGCTAACGTGACGTTGTAGAGACAACATAGGAAGTTCAGAGGTACTACCCTAGTGTCAGTATTCCCTTTTTCCCAACCTATAATACAGTCTTCTAAAGGGTGGGGAGAGAAATCACCATGAAGTTTGGTGAAATCAGTGACTAGTGTACCAAAACCATTAACTAAAGGAACCCTACATGTCCCACCTAAGGTTGCTCTTAAGTGAAACAAATGAATACTTTTTGATATTATGTGATATGGCTTTTAGAATTCATTTAGTATCAAGAGACATTATTAATGAAACAAGTGTACTTTATATATAAACAAGAGTATAAAGCATGAGTCACTATACAGTCGTGGACTATATTGGAATATGTCAGTTTATTAGAGAATGTAGATAAATAAGCTCATGAAGTTTTTGGCATCCTCTTGCTTTCAATATTAAATACTGTTTATGTAACTTTTTACAAGAATTGAACAATGACTCTTTATGAAATTAACCATATGTATACACAGACTAGAATAATAATAATAATAATAATTATAATTATAAAAAAACTGGCAGAGTGGGCTGAAACATTTCCACCTTAATATCTTTTTAAAACAGTTGTGGCCACCCTTTCAGCTCTAGTGTCTCATCCAGAATTTAATTTCTTAAGTTATTGTCGAGAATTTGGATTATATAAAGAGGACAATTCAAATCAAATGTAGTTCTATATTTATACTGTAATGTGCTTAAATAGTTAGAACTAGAGCATTAATTATATATCCCTCCTCTGATGAAAAATTCCTACAGCTTCATGTAAAGATATTTTTGCTCTCTTACATTTCATTATAGTATACAGTGTAAATTCTCAGCTGTATGGTAAAGTTACTGTCCTATATATATCATATGAAAAAATTGTTGGAACATTATCTGTCATAATGTTTACTGTTATAGTATCTAGTTTTATTATGTCATTTCAGATTGCTCAAAAGTACATATCAAACCCAGTACTCTTTCATCGTGCAGATATCCGTGCCGATGTGAAGTTTGATCTGCAATTTATTGTGATGTTGCTCAATGCTCAACCTTTAAAGGTTAGTTTATTTTTGTTCTCTTTATTGATTTCTTTTCACAAAGAATGCTCCAAATTAGCACGTAACCTTGGCCAAGGGTACGTATATTAAATCTAAATTTATAGTCAATAGTGGCCATGACAAAGGCTCCTCATATGAATTCATAAGATATAGAGGGTGACTTTGAGTACAGCTTCTCCAGTTATCCCTCCAAATCATAGAGGGTGATATTTATCAAAGCTCCTCAGCTGAGCTTTCCAAATTACAGAGTTTGAACTTGCGCAAGGTTCTTAGATGACCTCTCCTAATTACAAAGGGTAACCACAACCAAGACTCCTCAGTTGAACTCTCCAAGTTATTGAGGGTTGGCCTTGACCAGGGTTTCGCAGCTTTATATTTCACTGAATATCTCTCTACTGGCTGTCTTAAATTTTCTAGGTTAATCCCATCAGTTTATAATTTATGATCTAATTTTTGAGATTGCTCATTGAATTGGACATCATAATCACAATGCATCAAGTGTCTTATCTGGAGGTTTAGGCATCTTGCAGAGTTAAGATTCTTTACCACCATTTCTGTTTCTCCTCTGTTTTCTAACTCTTATACTTCATGTCACAGTTATATCTTGCTATTATTTCTACCTAGGGAAGATATTTTTTCATCTTTACTTTGAGTTGAAACCTTTATGAGCATCTTCTGTTATTGTAATGACTTATTGTGGCCAGAAGTAACTGCGTTTTATAATGATTTTCATAAAAATTTTCATCAACTGAGAACTTAGGTACCTTAGGATTGTGAGATTCTTGAGAAATGTTATTGGGAACCTTAAAATTTAGGTGTTCATAGAGGAATTCGTAGTTTTTATCAGTTGAAATATTATAAACAGCCATCAAGTCATGAGTACATTGAAAGACTTTAATCATTTTTTGTTATATAATCAGATTATGCTTGTAATACCCTATTATATAAAACTGTATGAAGGTGCTAATAACTATTTGTTGGCTAAAAAAAGACAGAATACTCAATTTAAGGACAGTGAGCAGCCCATAATGAACTAAATGTTATTTAATTGAATTATATATATAATAGCTATTGTTCCCCCTGAGGGAGGGGGCGAGAATGCTTTTTGCGTGTTCCCCTGCGTATTAAAAGAGTCAACTAAATGGGGCAGAGCAAGGGGACTGGGAATCCCCTCACATGTATTTTCTCTTCCCAAACAGTCAAGTGTATTTTGCCTTGACTCAGCCACTCCCCTTATAAGGGGAAAAAAGGCTCATGCATATAGACAGATCTATTTGTTGCTCCATTTTTCTTCTAATTTTCAGGTGGCAGTGTATAAGGGATTCTGGATTCGATTTGCCAATGAAACATTTGACCTTACACAGCTTGATAATGAGCAAAAGCATTTCACAGTTAATAACTACAAAAATGCTTTTCTTCTGCAGGTATGCATCTTTGTAAACTTTGTGTTGGTAAGGTTATCATATATGCTTGGTAAGTTTATATCACTAGTAGTTAGACCAGTCACTTATAAATAAAAGTGACACTTATCCTACAATGCTACTCATATATGAATGAGCTGAATTTTCGTAAATACTTGTATTTATAGGAATATAGTAGTTTCCCCCCTCTAAACATAACACCATTTCTTGCTGAAGTAAGCAAGATGGCCACAACTGAACAAAAAAAAAAAGATAGGCAACTAGGCTTCATCGTACCCTTCCCATCCTAACCCTTCCATCAGCTGATATGTGGGAAAGTAGAGATACCAGGACAGCTAGACAGCTTTTATGACCCGCAAGGAATAAAATTTAGATAGTTTTCCCTACTACCAGGGTAGGTTTACTTTGCTACTGCAGTTTTAATTCTGGTATACTAGTTTGGAAAAGTATATAGTGCTCGTTTATCGCAGGGGTTCGGTTCCAGGACCGGCCGCGATAGGTGAAAATCCGCAAAGTAGGATCACAGTATATACATAGGTATTTTACATATATTTTTACCTTTACTGTATAAACCCTCCCTGCACTGTTAACAAACCACCCTTTACTTTATTAATAACAATGTGCAAGCGTGAATTTATATGAAAGTGATAGGTAAACTTACCATGAATGAGGTGATGACGACGTGTACATACTCATATACATAGGTATTTTTACATTTATTTTTACCTTTACTGTATAAACTCTCCCTGCACTGTTAAGAAACCACCCTTTACTTTATTAATAACAGCCTGCAAGCGTAAAGTTATATGAACGTGATAGGTAAATTTACCGTGAATGAGGTGATAATGACTGTATATACTCCAGAGGATATTATTCCACGGCCAATGACAGCTTTACGGCTGCTTTTTACGAGAGAAGAACATGGTAATGGGGAGTTGCTGTCGCTGATTCTTCTTTTGTTGGAAGATGGTCTTGTAAGGAGTCATGGCATCATCAAAAAGATTGCAGAAGGTCACTGAACGAACCATATTATCGTCATGTTCCTGCGAGAGTTGTTGGACTGCTTTCACATGTTCATACATGGCTGCCAGACATTTGAGTGTAAGGCCAGGTTCTTCGACTTCTTCGTGCGTATTCTCTGATTGTTCTTCCTCTTCTTCGCTCGCTGATTTTGTCATTTCCTCCAAGTCTTTATCAGTCAAAGGATGCGAGTGGCAGTCAATCAGTTCATTCACGTCTTCGTGAGTCATATCTTTAAAGCCTTCTCCTCCTAGAAATGCAGCCAACTTCACAGCTTTCGCAACTGCCAAATTATAGACTTCGTCAGGAGCGAATCCCTTGTAGTCGTAGATGACTTCGGGCCACAATTTGTTCCAGCTGGCATTGATTGTGGCTGGCTTCATATATTTGATTGCATTCTGAATATTTTGAAGGCATGTAGCAATTGTGTAGTTACATCAGTACGTCTGCAGTGCGAATTCTTTGTCCGCATCCACGGATTGAACCAGGTTTGCCAGGGTATTTCGTGTGTAGAGGGCCTTGAACACACGAATAACGCCTTGATCCATAGGGTGAATCAGTGATGTCGTATTCGCTGGCAGAAACTCTACTTGAACACCGTCATATCCGAGATCAGTTGCGTGGCCACCAGCATTATCCATCAAAAGAAGGACATTAAATTCAAGGCCCTTCTCTGCAAGATAAACTTTGACCTGAGGGATAAAGCATTGGTAAAACCAGTCCGATGTGAAGCTTTCTGTGATTAAGGCCTTAGGGTTATGCATCCAATACACTGGCAGAAGATTCTTGTTTTTATTCTTCAAAGCCCTAGGAGCCCACAGCATTCTCGCACATGATGAGGGTAACGAGGTCTTTGTGTGCTTTAAATCCTGGGGCTTTAGCTTCTTCCTTGAAGAGAAAAGTGCGAGACGGCATTCTCTTCCAAAATAAGCCAGTCTCATCCATGTTAATGACTTGCTCAGGAGCATAACCTCCTTCCTCCATAATATTCTTGAAGTGGTTGTTCACATAATCTTCAGCTGCAGCTGTATCTGCAGAGGCAGCTTCACCATGCACCGAAACGCTCTTGAGGCCATTGCGTTTTTGAAATTTGGCGAACCATTCCTTGCTTGCAACGATCGATTTTTTCCTCGATGGAGAATCGCCGGAGAGTCCTGGTTGTGGGTCGTCAATATCTTCTCTCTCCTCCTCCTCACGGTCGCCACTGTCGTCGTCAGGTTCGTTTGCAGCGAATGTCTCGTATAGCTTCTTCGTCTTTCTTTGTATGATATAGGTGTTAGGGCTGATGTTCTTCTTCCTGCAATCAGCAATCCACATGGCCAGAGCAGATTCCATCCGCACTATTGTCTTATTGTGGGGTGTCGCGACCGTTTTACTAAAAGAAGTAGTCGCTGTTTTCCTGATATTTGCCTCATCCTTTTTGATGTATCGAACAGTAAATTCATTGAGGCCAAAATGGCGGCCAACATCCGCGAACCTTCTTCCTTCCTTCAGCATATCTAACAGTTTTACCTTTTCTGCTATGGTCAACATCTTCCTTTGCCGCTTAGGCTTACTACCAGAAGCCGTAGAAGATTGAGGACGCTTGGGGGGCATTGCAGAGGTTGAAAAACGAAAGTCACAAAATCACAAGCACAACGTATTAAGAAGCACAATGCGAACTACGCACACATGAGTAGACTGAACGGGTGAGGCGAGACAATGGAAGACGCTGGGAGAATGAAGCTTCATTCAAAAAGCCAATCAGACCCCATGATACAGAACAAACAGAAAAACAGTTATGTGATTCGTCGTCTCCCACCCTTTCAGCCAATAGCATCCCATGAACTATCTCACGTACGTGCGACCCGTTGCGTTTTCCATGACGCCAATACAGTGTATGCTATCGTACAATATTTTACATGGTGCAATACTGTGAGTTACAAGTTTAAATTTATGCTTTTTACTATTTTTTACTGGTTTATTATTCTTAGGCTAGGAAATACTCTTTTTTTTTTTTTATCAATAAAATAATGGAAATACTGGAAATTTTAATACGTGCTAGCTCAACTAGGTGCGACCCTTTGCGTTTTCTGAAACACCGATACTGGTAGTGTACTTTCTATGGTGCAGAGTTACATGTGTAAGTTTATGTTTTTACTGTTTTATTTTTCTTAGGCTGGAAAATACTTTATTTTATCAATAAAATAATGAAAAAAAATGTTTTTCAATAAGATAATGGATAACTGAAAATTTTCATATTTTATTATTCTCGCATATACTCAGAAAAAAAAAAAGCTCTCCAAAAGAAAACCACGATGTACTGAATTCGCAAAAGGTGAACAGTGATATAGCGAGTGTTCACTGTATAATAAAATAGTATAAAAGAGAGAGAATCAAACTAGGGTATGAGGAGTGGAATATACAGATGGCTCATGCTCGAACAAGGAGAGCTTATTGATTTTTTCTTCGGGCTGTCTCTGTTGAAGAGTTACTAATGAGGCGTCAGTGCTATCAATAGATATTTACAAATATGGATTGATCTATATGTAATAGAAATAGTCACCTAATTATGTTACGTTCTGTTGTAAATATTCATACTGCATGATTGATCGCTGATAGGCGGTATTCCTGTGGCTGCCTTGTCAGTTTATGATAATAGTAATTTACTTCACAATCAATATATTTCAAGCAGATGCTCTTTGCCATGAAACCAATTCATAGAAGACAAAAAGTACCAGCCCATTTTTCCCCTTGTCTCTTAGTCAGCTATTACAATATGCAGGGATATCAATTTCTTTACTTGTGTAAATTGACAATTTCAAAAATTGCACTAAGGAATGAACATAATTGAATATGAAGCAATGAGTGCAGATAAGCCAGATTTGAAAAAGGGACAAAGAGTCCATGAGGTCTTTGTGGGATGTCATAAGAGATATAACATATAAAGTCTGGATTATGTGAGAGAATAGTTGCTTAAACAATACTGTTCATAGTGAGTATTATACATTATCAGCTGGCGAGAAAAAAGATTAGCATTATAGAACAGTGGTCATAGAAGATTTTAATTTATAGTAAGCTCCAAAGACAATGAAAGGGGTAGAGAGCACTTTTATGTAAAGAAGGCACAACATGATGGTATGGAACATTTTCAAAAGATAGTTAGTAAAAGACCTATGAAAAGGATTTATAGGGCAGTTTTGGTAAGTTTTCGAGGAAAATGTAGGTTAAGAATTATAATAATTATTTTTTTTCACAAACATGATACCCTATACATTAAGAGGTAAATGAAGTGTGATAACAGTAGGAAGAGAACTTTCTTCATCTTCTATTTATATGTGTTCTTGAAATTCTATTATCTGAGCTTAATGGTATATACTGCTGAAGGCAGTAAGGTGTCTACAACCGTATCAAAATCATCATGACAGCTGTATTGTGGTCTCTTGCTCTCCTTTCCTTCTCAATTGGTTCTTGTATTACAAAGTTAAGATTGTCTGCTTTGGTGTGTAAGACTTATATGATTTACAAGGAAGATGCGCATTCTCCCCTACCTGTAAGGATGATGATGATGATAATCAGCTGTAGCTTATTGATTGAGTACAACTAAAATGAGAGCGCTTAGGCACCTTGTCTTCATTCACTTTTACTTTTCCTCATTTCTAGTCCTTTGTGTATTATATCAAAGAAAGTAATGTGGGTTTCACGATTGTATTTTTCCAGAGCCTATTCTTATTTAGGTTATTTACTTATACTTTATATGTATATTTTATTTAATGTTTTATTCACCTGAGCACTGCAGGTGAACTTTTTCTGCATTTAATGACACCAAGATTCACGAAGATTCTGTTCCTTCATGTTTCACTCATTTCATCTAGTGATGTATTTTCTGAGTCTACAGTCATCAGGAACTACCATGTGAGGGATGCCCCTACCCTCCTTATCTCCATATGGCTTATGCCAAGAGCAGATGGACAAGTCTGTTGCCCGATTCTTGACACATGCAAGTCATATGACATCTTGTAAATTTTATATTACAAACCTGCCTGGATCTTGTATATTGACCTTAATAACTTGAACAGTAAGGCAACATGTTTTTCACTTATAAAGATGTGCTTTTATTTTAATTGATACCAATAACATGTGTGTTTCATATTTCTTTCTTACAGATGTACTGTCATGATTTTATTGCAAAATTTAACGCTCAATATCCTGACAGTACATGGAAAATTGTTGAGAAAAAAATATATTCTATGTTCTTGAAGGTAAGTTAATTCTAGAAAAGTAAAACTTTATGATTTTGAAATATGAATATTTTTTGGCTTTAATCTCAATACTCAAAGACACTTTTGGTTGCAGATTATTCTTTCTTGAATGGGAAAATATGATCAATTATAATATGATTTCATAGAGAGGATATATATCAAAACTCAGTATGATTAGCAGATACCCAGACAATATGCTTATAATAGTATATATCTTATTTGTCTAAATGTAATTGGTAATAATTCTAGATTATTTCTCTAACAAAGGTGTTCAAGGCAGCAACAATGCGTGATCCACCAGCAGGTATACCTCATAATCCTCAATGCAAAGGATTCTATGGATTTGATGTCATGTTGGAATGGCAAAATGAAGGAGGTTAGTTCCCCAAACAAATATATAATTTGAGGAGAAAAACTGCTTCTGTATTGGAGCCAGTAACTTAGTATAAGAAATTAGGAGCAATACATTTCTTATTTCCATAAGAAATTAGGAGCAATATAGTGATTATTCCCTGAGTGGACAACCATAGCATAGCAGTAGAATACTTGACTTTTGAGATGACGGACCTATGTTCAGATCCACTGCAAGACGATAGAAATGTTATCCAGCCTTAATTCCCCAGCTTCAATCCATCTTTGTCCATCCCCAAATAGGGATTAGTAGTGACACATGGAAATATGTCAAAAAAAGCATTCATTATTCCATGAATATGTATTCTACGGACAAAACAATTAATATATAACATATGGAAGGACATGGTGTGAATAAGCCTCACTGCCTCAGTCCAATTAGTTACAACTTCAGCCACTCTGCAAGCATGCATAGGGCAGTAAATTATGAATTAGAAAAAGTATTCTTTTGGTTCTTTATTCGGTTTTTTCTCTTGCAGCAATAAATGAAATAAGCACTTTAGGGTGCCTCTTGTAGTTTAAAGAGGAAAAATTAATTTTTCATATTGTTCATTCAGCACAAGAAATATTATGTACTGACCACATGGACAATTATAATTGCGAAAAACTTTGTTTACACAAAGTAATCAATGTTATCCTGACGCATTAAAAGATTGATCAGCAGAAAGCCTACCAAAGCATATTTCGCTCTCGACTTGGGAGCTATACATACGCTATGCATGCATAAGAATACTTAAACATAATATAAATTAATACGTATTCATATGCGTAAATTTAATATCATTGAATAAGTATACATACAAGGTCTGTAAATCTGCATACATGCACTTAAACTACAATAAACAATACTATCATGCAAAACAACACTTACTTAATGTACGTAGAAATAAACTGTCTTGAAATATATTCAAAACAAGAGAGATCTACTTATGTACAACATACAATTCAATTCAAAATTTTTTTTGACATAATAGGCAATTACATCAAATGAAGCTTGTTAGCAAACTGGGGATAGACAATTGGCGTCGTCACACAGTGTATGTTTGTATGTACATGTGTATGTGATTACCTAATTGTGTTTACGGGAAAGAGCCCAAAGCTCGTATCTTCCCGTCTCCTCATCGGTTCCATTATATACTTAGTGATACTTATCATACCTGTCCTTAAAACTATGGATTGAGATAACATTAACTACCTCCTCGCTTAGCGAATTCCAATTATCAACTACTCTTACACTGAAAAAGTATTTCCTTACATCCTGCGAAGAAGTTTTCTTACGAAGCTTCAAACTATGACCTCTAGTTCTAGAGCCAGCCATATCAAAATATCGATCCCTATCCACTCTATCATAACCATGAAGGAATTTAAAGACTGTCATCATATCCCCCCCTCAATCTTCTAGCTTCGAGTGATGGTAAGTCTGATTCCCTCAGCCTCTCATCATAACTGAGATTGCGTATTTCTGGCACCAGTTTCGTGGCATGTCTTTGAACTTTTTCAAGCTTAGCTATGTGCTTTTTCAAGTGTGGATTCCAAAAGGGGGCTGCATATTCGAGTTTTGGCCTCACATAAGTTACATAAATATTTCTGAACATTTCCTTGTCCATGTGCCTGAAGGCTACCCTTACATTTGATAAGAATGCATATGCTGCCCTTACTATGCCATTTATATGTATTTCTGGAGACAAATATGCCAGTATGTTTACTCCTAGATATCTCATTTTCTGTCTCTTGAAGTTGTACTCCAGCCACCAAGTAGTCAAGCTTGGGCCTTCTTGCACTTGTACCCATTCTCATTACCTTACATTTTGAAGTATTGAATTTCATTAGCCACTTTTCTGACCGCTCATGCAGATTAATTAGATCTTCCTGAAGTTCTCTACCATTGTTCTCGTTTTTTACTTTCTTCACAATCTTTGTTAACAGTGTGCATGTGTATGTGT
>JAXCGZ010015879.1:22500-41417 GCA_037179515.1 Halocaridina rubra | reverse complement strand
TATATATATTTAGTGTAATTGGATGGAAGTCATTCAAGAGAAAGTCATTTAAAGGACTAAGTATATAAGAGCTAAAAACAGTCTAACAAGTGCCATGCTTGGCAAGAAAGCCTTAAATGTAATTATTAGAAGGGTGTTGTATAGGTTTCGTTTTCCTACTGAGTGACGCATGCAAAGTATCTCTTAAGTCTTATTAAACATGCTATAAATGCAAGTAAAATACAACAGAATCTTAGCCATAAAAATGGCCAAAAATTTTCACACACACTCCATATTTTTGCATTAAAATCGTGAATACAACAGTCAAATAGGAACATGTTTTCTTTTTCCTCTTGAATTAATGTGATTTAAATACAAGCCATGTTAAGATGATTAGATAAGCTAATTAAAATATATCCACTCCTAAATACACCTAAAACTCACCAAAAGCCTTTACAAAATCTCAGACGCGGAATCTTTCACACAAAAAAAAACGCCACTTTATCCATTTGAAATAGTATGGCGTTGCTATTTCCTAGGTATATATGATATTTGCCGTAGTATGTGTCCCTATTAGTCAAAATTCGAATAGGGCTGGACACGGTAAAATTGGAATTGATAAAATAAAAGCTGGATCCCCTTTCTAACGCCCAGAGGTGGGCTTGAACATGAGTTTGTCATTTCCTAAATCAAGAGCTCTAACCACTACACTTTCGCAGTTTCCATAAGGTGGAAAAAATCCAAGAAGTCTCCCCTCCCTATGAGGAAAGATTTACCTTGGGGATGCAATGTATTTACTGATAGTAAAGGAGGATCAATTACGAATTCCCTCAGGGTAAGATGTTAAAATCCATTCTGTCCTAAATAAACGTCGAGGAGGTAAGTATGAAAAGGCAAATGCGGAAATCTAATTTGCACTTTTGGGAAAGCAATCACTCATTTCTTTATGAGGATGCTGATAATAATAAAAAAAAGACATTTATCACTCTAACAAAAATCTAAATTATGTTTGTGGTCGGATTAATCGAATATTTAAAAACACAGGGGTAATTATCGCTGATAAGAAAAACAATATTCATGATATGAAGGCTTATATATTTTGAAAACAAAGGTATACTTTTCTCAGTTGAAAAAAGTTAGTTGTCAGAATACTTAAGACTTGTAAAACAAAGGTGTAATTTTCATATATACGGATGACATCGAAAAAGAAGAATGAAACATTAACTAATTTTAAATATTTTGTCGACAACTCAGAGCATTTTGGAAAAGAAAAAAGATACACTATTAAGAAACAAACATATGCTACCACTACACATAGGTTTATTGTCGAAATAATCATGTATATTGAAATGAAATGTTTTTTTTCATAATAATAACAAAAGATGTTGATATGGAAGTTATCAACATCTTGAAGTTATCAACATATGGAAGTTATGAGTTCATTGATATATACTATTCTCAGTTTTGCCCTTATCTTGCTATTCAATATACTAAAATTCTCTCTCTAAAAAAAAAGAACTATATAATACCAAGTATGTTATTATTATAGAAAATATTAGAGATATTTAGGATTTGTTTACACAAAACCTAAACAATAAAATCACAAATTAAGTTAGAATAACGAATCAAGAAAATGCTCATGTGTGTATATAAGAGCGTGCATGCGCACACTTGTTTATATATGTGTATGTATACGCACAGGTGTGCTTGTGTGCATAGGTGTATTTGTCTGCTTGTGTTTGTAAATTAGTGCGTGCGTGTATAAATATTATTTGCTATTGCTGGTATTAATTTCCACTGTTTCCTAAATTCCTATGGTTGAGCATTTTCCTAATGTAGTTATAAAAAAATGCTTATTTTTTCCCTACTTCCTGTCGTTTGGTAGCAAGAAGAATAAACTCAGTGGTGTGTCAGGTGTCTGTCCTCAAAACCCTTATATTAGAAGAATAAGTAGCTTTCCAATACAAAATGGCTCATGCGAAGTAGGAGTTTATTCTCCATTTGATATTTGCAGATGGAACGAAAATTCATTCTAGTCAAAACAAAGGAGTTACATATGAGTGAGGCACTGGGTCTTCTGCAAATTTATAATATGCAAATGCAAAACCATCATCGAAAAAGAATGGTTAAGGAAATGCAAATTATTTATCGGCCCTATATATATATGCAGTTCGAAAAAAGTGGTACACTGAGGTGTTGTTCTTGCCTCCCATCAAAGGAGAGAGCGGAAATTTTCGTTCTCCCCTTTTATTAATTTTATGTCCTCAATTAGTTGCTGCAACCCAGCTCACAGTGGCATGTGATTGCATCAAATATGATAGATAAATCTGGAATTATATCCAGTAGCCAGCTGTAATCCTTGTTTGTCATTAATTTGTAATTAACAGTTACTGATTTAGGACATGATCTTTTGTTCTGTTTGGCAGCGAGGATAACACTATTCGAAGCAAGTCCTAAGAGCCAATATTCAGAGGTTTAATATTTTGGGCATTTACAGCCATGTCAAACAGAACTTACAAGCTCAGTAATTTTGTTTCTATTTTCATAAATTAGTCAATTATTGTTAAAGATTTACCTTCAGTCCATTGGAAAAGAAATTATATGCAGCTCAAAATAAGCTTTGAGCTGTACAGGTATTATTTCCTTTAATATTATGAGCACCATAAATCATATCAGACAGATTGAAAGATTTTTCCATTATCGTAGGAGTAGATATTATTATTTAAGACAAATCTGTAATTCGCATGGCAAAGATTATAGAGAGATTATTTCAAGATAATGTTGAAGTTTCAGTTTTCAAAATCCAATCTATTATATAAAATTTAATAGATCTTCAACCTTAGGAAAAATAATGGATGGTAAAATAAAAGATAAAAGACCTCCTTTCCATCAGTCTGTAAGATAAATTAATAGATTAAAGAAAGCTATGTAGTATGTTAAACAAAGTTCATTTAAAATCTCCAATTACACAATCCATTCATAATAACATTATAAACTTTTGTAACCCATTATATGATAAAAAGCCTGCCAAATTGGCAGGTACAAGAAGACCACCTTTCCATGATTTCCCAAAGGTACTATAACTTCCGGGAAAAGCAGCTGGAAGCAGGGCAAACAAGAATAGGCTAAGAGGCTGCAAATGAACAATAAAGTAGTGCATTTCAAAGAGGGATGAATTTTCTCGAGTAATCAAAGAAATTTCGTAAATGGTCTCCAGTCTCCTTGATTTATCCAACTAGTCAGTCATTAGATATAATTCAAAAATTAAGCAATTTTGTCTTCAAAGTTAGTTTGAGCAATTTCTTTTATGAGTGTGACACCAGGACAAGCAAAACACTGCCCTCACCAATAAAGGCCCTGATGCTAAGAAAGCACCAAGACAGAGGAAAGAAAATGGTCATGGACAAGGCAGAGATAAGGCAATGATACACATAGGAAAAGAACCGACTAAAAGAATAGTCAAAGTACTGAGGACTTAGAGGTATGGCAGGATTAGTCCCTGAGCTGATGATATATAAAAGAAGGAAGAGAGTTCCAGAGTCTGGAGTAAAGACAGAAGAAGGAAGAGAGTTCCAGAGTCTGGAGATAGATGGGAAGAAGCAGTCGGTGCACCGATCAGTCAGCGAACTGCAAATCTCCTCACAGTACCTGTGAGACGAGGCCACTTGGCAAGTGTTACGCGGCCTTGGCAATGGGGGATGGATGCAACTCGCCAACTCATCAAAGCAACGATAGAAAATAGATAGGATGATACCTTACAGCGAAGAGAAAGAGAATCCAGATTAGAAATAAGAAAAGGGTAATTAATGAGTTTGACTGCCTTAGATTCACCCATATCAAGGATATAAGTAAAAAAAGAAGCACCTCAGGTGTACGAGTAGTATTCTAAGCAGGGACGGATAAGACCTTTATAGATTTTAAGTAACCGTAAAGAGTTAAGATATGGACAAAAGCGAAACAGAACCCCCAAAGATATCTTTCGGTTAATTCCTACTTTTTTGAGAGCACATATATCTTCTTCTTCTTCTTTGTATCTTTTCCCACTTTTATATGGGGTTGATGTTTCTGGCCAGTCTTCTCCATTTGTTTTTATCCCATACCTCATCACCCAACAAACCTTTAGACCTCAGGTCGTCATTGATGCAATCCATCCACCTCCACCTTGGTCATCCTCTCCTTCTCCTACCCTGTATATCCATATCCATCACCCTCCTCCCAACATACTGTTCATCCCTCCCAACGACATGACCATACCATCTTAGTCTACTTTCTTGTATCTTATCTAATATTTCTCTAACTTTTGAGGTACCTCTAATTACCTCGTTTCTGATCTTATCTCTTCTTGTCACCCCACACATCCATCTCAACATCCTCATCTCTGCCACATCCATCTTTTTCTCTTGTGTCTTCTTTATTGCCCATGTCTTTGCTCCATAAATCATCGCAGGTCTCACAACTGTCTTATGCACTTTACCCCTCAACGTAATCCCTATTTGCCTGTCGCACAGCACCCCAGACACTTTCTTCCAGTTCTTCCATCCCGCTTGTATTCTGTGGGTTATTTCAGACTCTAGGTCACCATCCTCTGCTACTGTTGATCCCAAATACTTGAACTTTTCAACTCTTTTCAACAATTCCCCCTGCAAATTGACCTCCTCATCCTCATCATCTCTCAACCTCAAGTACTCTGTCTTCTTCCTGCTGATTCTCAGGCCTCTATCCTCCATCACTCTTCTCTACTCCTCAAGCTTCTCCTCCACTACCTCTCGTCTGTTGCTACACAGTACAGTGTCATCTGCAAAGAGCATACACCACGGAGACTGATCTCTAATACCCCGGGTTACTACACCCAAGACCAGATCAAATAGATATGGACTCAAAGCAGAAACTTGATGCAGACTAACATTTACTGAGAGACTTTTCGTCAAGCCCATACTGTTCTTAACATTTGCCTCTGCCCTCTCATACATATCTTGGCTGATTCTTACATATTTTTCAGGGACTCCCTTTTCTCTAAAACACCTCCACACCTCTTGACGTGGTACTCGATCATATGCCTTTTCCAGGTCAATGAAGACCATATGCAGTCTTTTCTGTTTCTCCCTATGCTTTTCCATCACTTGTCTCAAGGCAAATATGGCATCCACTGTCCCTCTTCCAAGCATGAAGCCAAACTGTTCATCCCCAATTGTTGTTACCTCTCTGAGTCTCCTCTCCATGATCTTCTCACATATCTTCATAGTATGACTTAACAACTTTATACCTCTATAGTGTTCACACTCCTGAATGTGTCCCTTCCCTTTATAGATTGGGATGATTAAGCTTCCTCTCCATTCCTCAGGCGTCTTTTACTGACTAATGATCTTTTGCATTATGTCCCACAAGATATCTATGCCTTCCTCTCCAAGACTCTTCCATACCTCCACTGGCATCTTATCAGGTCCTGCTGCCTTTCTATTTTTCAATTTCCTTACTTCTCGCTCTACCTCTCTTCTAGCCACTGTTGTTGTAAATGCTTCATTTGGAAGTCCATCTTCAAATACTGCTCTTGGGTTTTCTTCATTTAGTAATCCTTCAAAATAAGTTTTCCATGTGTTTTTTTATTTCATCCTCTTCTGCTAGAACTACTCCATAGTTATCCTTTATTTGTCTTACTTGGGTCAAGTCCTTAGTTGCAGCATCTCGGGCCTTGGCAATTCGCCATATTTTCTTCTCTCCTTCTTGTGTTTCCAGCTCTTCATAGATATCATTCAATTTCTCTGCCTTTGCTTTTGATCCTGCTCTCCTTGCCTCCTTTTTTGCCTGCTTGTACTCTTCTTTATCCTGCTCCAGGCCTGATAAATCTGCCTTTTTCTTAGTTTCATTCTTGTTCTTCACCCATGCTTGCACTTCCGCATTCCACCACCATGACTCTATATCATTTGGGGGTTTCCTTCCTGATGACTTTCCAAGTACCTCCTCACCAACCCTCCAAATCACCTTACTATTCTCTGTCCACCATTCTTGTACATCTTCATGCAACCTTATCGCTTCCAACACTCTTCCCTTGAACATAGTTCTCAGCTCTGCATCTTTCAATCTCCACCACTTTATCTTTTGGTCCATCCTCGGCTTCTTTCTTTTCCTACATTTCCTGAGCCTGCAATCAGTTACTACTAGCCTATGTTGCATTGCTACACTCTCCCCTTTATTACTTTACAGTTGCTAATTTCCTTCAGATGGTCTCTCCTACACAACAATAAATCTATCTGGCTCTCCCTTCCACCATTACTGTATGTTGTCAATCAATTTTCCTTTTTCTCAAAGAATGTGTTGACCAATGCCACATCAAATGCCACTGCATAATCAATCACTCTCTCTCCCCCCTCATTTCTCTTGCCCAACCCCCAGCCAGCATGAACTCTACCTATCCCAGCCCTCCCAGTTCCCAAGTGGCCATTTAGATCTCCTCCCAAAATTACTCTCTCCCTTATAGGAATTGTTCTAAGCTCCTGGTCCATCTCCTCCCAAAATGCATCCTTCACCTCCGCTGTACAACGAGTTTGTGGGGCATAGGCACATACCATATTGACTACCGTTTCTCCCAGTCCCAGCTTTAAACTCATAATTCTGTCACTCTTTCTATTCACACGAAGTAAGCTTTCCTTCAGGTCTTTAAATAGTATTATTCCTACCCCAGTCCTCCCTTACTCATTTGCTCCACTATAGAACAATTTGCAACCCTCACGCATTTCCCTCGCCTTATTTCCTTTTCATCGGGTTTCCTGCACACACAGCACTCCAATTTTCCTCCTCTCCATCAGGTCCACCAATTCTCACCCATTCCCAGTTATCGTCCCAACATTAAGAGTGCCCGCCCGCAGCACCACCTCTGACACTCTCCCTCGAGCTTGCCTCTTTAACCCAGTCTGCCCATGCCTGGGTAGCCCTTGCTGTCTTTCCGGAGGGGTCAGGCGAAGCCCCAATGTGTCGCCTAAGGGGAACGCCCTAGTATGGTGATTATTCTCGTTATCTGTACTGGCCATATTTTGGTTTTGTCAAAATTTTTATGGCCGGATGCCTTTCCTGACGCCAACCCTACCCATCTATGCGGGCTTGGGACCGGCACCAAGTTGAGGCTGGCTTGCCCCCCTCAGTGGTTGGTATCAATAAGCGGAGGAAAAGAAACCAACCAGGATTCCCTGAGTAGGGGCGACTGAAACGGGATCTAGCCCAGCGCATAACCTTGCACCTCGAGCAGAGGCGTCGAAAGGTGTTGCGTATTGGTGGATCCGTCCCGTCCGCGCCATACCACCTAAGTTACCATTTGAGTGCAGCACATATGTAAGGACAAGAAAAACATCAACACTGATGTATTGCATTTACAAATATAAGGTTAGGTGTGCATTTTTCTGAATATCAATAAGATATAGTACACTAGTGTAGATATTTTTTCTTTTTATTTTGCAGGCTGATGGTTGCCTCGTCATATTTTGTGAAGATATATTTAAGTCTTTTAATGAGTTTAAGTTATCTGGATTTAAGCAAATTCTGTTGTACTACTTAATTGTCCAATAGCAATGGTAAGCAATCTTATAAATATTTCCCATATGAAATTAAATTTACTAACTCAATTTCTATTTAAAAAGTAAATTTTGCATTTTAGAAGATCATATATCTATGCACTTTTAAAACTTAGCCTATTTTAAACGGAAAATTTTACATTTTAAACAATTATTTTCCCACGTATTCTTTAAACTATATTATTATGAATCGTTGATATTATACTTCATAGAATTATGATTAACAATATCACTCGAATGACACTAAGTAAAACTTATTTATAAATTCTCCTTTTCTTAAACTTTAATGATAAATTAAATGAATAAATTATTTGGCTAAACCGTTCCAGTTTCCATTGAAGGGAACAAGAAGGTAAAAACAAGCTCTCTAATCTGCATGCTAAGGTTCCCTTGGGCTCGTTGAGATGAAGAAATAATTATTTTATTGTTGGGCATCACTGATATAATTTTTGATCTAAACAAAGAAGAATATATTTAAAATTTCTCTATCTCTCTCTTATGCACAAGTAAATAAAAATGCCTCTAAATAAAAGCGTTGAAAACAGATTTATATCTACTATTTCTTCCCACATCTTATATATATATATATATATATATATATATATATATATATATATATATATATATATATATATATATATATATATATATATATATATATATATATATATATATATATATATATATATATATATATATATATATATATATATATATATATATATATATATATATATTGGTCTTCATTTGGAAACCAGTAACATTCAAATGGGTAGAAAGTGACCAGTGACCTCATGTAAAAATATTAAATGCTACAAATAAGAATAAAAGATTTCACACACACACACACACACACACACACACACACACACACACACACACACACACACACACACACACACACACACACACACACACACACATATATATATATATATATATATATATATATATATATATATATATATATATATATATATAACAAAAAAAGCTGAAATATATTTAAGATTTGTAGTATTTGAACCTTAAATATATTTAGCTTTTATTTGTTTATCCTAGATAAATGTTATGCAGTGTGTACTATTTCCTCTGATATTATTTAACAGCAAGTGTGTGTGACTAATTGTGTGTGTGAAAAATTTTGTACAGCATGTCGGTCGTCATGCTTATCAAGCTAAAAATATTCCATTTTAATTAGCCATATGTTGCTTTAAAAAAGCTAGCTATATAATTATTTTTTCTTCATTCCCTGAGAATATTAATTTGTATATGTGTTCATTATAGTTATAATAATAATTTTAGTACTACTACTACTACTACTACTACTACTACTACTACTACTACTACTACTACTACTACTACTACTACTACTACTACTACTACTACTACTACTACTACTACTACTACTAATAATAATAATAATAATAATAATAATAATAATAATAATAATAATAATAATAATAAGCCACATCCATCAATACTTTGTGCATGTTTTCATCAATGAGAAGGATATGTGGGTTTGTGTTCGTGTATGGATATTGTTTTGACATTATCCTAGTTACAAATAAAAACGAATGAATAAATACTATACAGTAGTCAAGAAGTTTTTTTTTTTTCATTTTAAGGTATCATCAGCTGTTAAAACTGTCAGTAAGCCACATACATCCAGACTCTATTTATTTATTTTAAAAATCTCTGAAGGGATAATTTAATTACTGACTTAAGCGTAAAAGTTATTGCTTGATAGGAATTAAATATAGTTTTGGTGAATTCACTAGGTAATTCTGGTGTATAAGTATCAGGTTCCCATCCAGAAGATACCGAGTTCTATTCTCTGATGTGGATTGCGTGCGTACAGCATCTCTTCATCAGAGTTACTCTAAGTACTTGTAAAGCAAAGGGATTCTCACTGTTATGGTAGCCCCTGTCTTCTAAGAAAACACAGTGAGTACACCATTAGTTGGTGAAAGAGTATCCTTTCAAATTTTGGATTAGGTACTGGCATTGGTACTTATCTGCCAGTTCTCGTTTAAGACTAAAGTTATTCATTTTTCATATTTTTTTCTTTATTTGTTTTTTCTTGTAAGGGCAACATGACCATGCTGATACTTCCATTTCTTTTTATATGAAAAGTTTATATATGTACTGAGATATCATTACGTACTAAGTAAATGACTCATCTTTTATTTATTTATTTATTCCATTTACCTTTTCATGTTTTTATATATATATATATATATATATATATATATATATATATATATATATATATATATATATATATATATATATATATATATATATATATATATATATATATATATATATATATATATATATATATATATATATATATATATATATATATATATATATATATATATAAATATGTATATATATATATATATATATATATATATATATATATATATATATATATATATATATATATATATATATATATATATATATATATATATATATATATATATATATATATATATATATATATATATATATATATATATATATATATATATATATATATATATATATATATATATTATTTTTTTCCAAGCATTTTCTTAGGTCATATCTAAAAGACTTTTTTTTTTCATCCCTAACACGAACTTACATTTATTTTTTTTATTTTTACGTCTTTGTTCCCTTCCTCTCATGTTTCTTCCTCTCACCATCTTTAAATTCTTTTCTCTCATTCCATATCATTCATTTCTTCCTCGCCTTCTTGCTTTAATCTACCAATACCTTTGATTCTTCCCTCATGTTTTGTTTTCCCTTATATCTGCCAACTCAATTCTCTTTAGTTTCCTTCTCTCCCACTCATAATCTTTCCTCTAGTCTTTTTTATTACTACTTTAATTATCGGCAAAATTATATTACTTTGTCACAATTGAAATTAGAGTGTGAGTAATTTTATCACAAGTTTCCTCTTGCATACTCGCATGTGTCTAAACTTTGACTATCTAATTGCATATATATTTTCATATACCTATATACAATTATGTGATATACATATATATATATATATATATATATATATATATATATATATATATATATATATATATATATATATATATATATATATATATATATATATATATATATATATATATATATTATTTTTTTTATTAAGGTATCATTTCATATTGATAATGAATTTTATAATTGGCCAACCAGCAGAATTTTGAAATGTTTCAAAATATATCATATTCATCATCAAAGTGTTCACTTGACGAGGCCAAATTTTTTTTTAATTTAAAAAAAAATTCTTGAAAAAGAACTTCAAATAGAAATTAAAA
The DNA here is from genome assembly GCA_037179515.1 of Halocaridina rubra. Lineage (NCBI taxonomy): Eukaryota > Metazoa > Arthropoda > Malacostraca > Decapoda > Atyidae > Halocaridina > Halocaridina rubra. The sequence goes on along the minus strand of JAXCGZ010015879.1, from coordinate 30,553 downwards.
CACTGAAAGCAGATATATATTATTATTATAGCCATATGCAGGAATAGTAATGAAAAAGATTCTGTTGAAAATTTACATTCTGAATGTCTCATTAGAGAGAAATTTCATTAGTCAAGAGCAGCAGCTTGTGGTGGCTTTCTAACTACAAATGCTGTCATTGTCCCCTATTTAATTAGTGCGTTTCATCATTTCCATTTAATTATTATTATTATTATTATTATTATTATTATTATTATTATTATTATTATTATTATTATTATTATTATTATTATTGCTGGTGCTTTTGTTGTTATTATTATTATTATTATTATTATTATTATTATTATTATTATTATTATTATTATTATTATTATTATTATTATTATTATTATTATTATTATTATTATTATTATCCAATAAAAGAGCATAAGTATATATAATAATTGTTTAGGGTACAGTAAATTGGTCCCTAGACTTTCGGAGACTACTGCCTCCATCAACAGGGGTGATTAAACTAATTCATTTTGAATAAGTCTTGAGGATCTCCCTAAAAACACTCAGGGTCAGCCCCCTGACAATTGTGCTCCCCAAGGAAGTTGAGGCTCCTACAGGCCACACGTCATAATCTGGAAGAGGCTTAAGAGGGTCTGGTATTGGAGCAAATTCGGCTTTTTGCCTGATGATTATTTTTAGGAGATCGGATTCTTCTATGATTTTGAAGGAATGAATATTGTGGACCTTACTGAATGATTTATTGTTAGGAATGGTCGGTAAGATGTTTATCTAAGCGACCTCAAGAAAGCATCTTACCTATTGGCTGTGATTCTTGATAAATAAACTGCTGTTTCCAGAGTCCATGTGGTGATTTTTGGACCAGCAGAGCTCGGTGACTACGCTATTTATCATACAAGGAAACCGCTCTCCTATATTCTTTGATCCTAAGATCCAAGCTGCACTCAGCTTCTCCTACATAACATAGATTAGAATTTTTACATTTAATGACGTACGCTCCTGGACTGTTGCTTGTGGAGGGGGTATGAGGTACACATTTATTTCGACAAACAGTTCTTTTAAGAGTATTGCTAATATGATATACAGATTTAATTGGTTGGTTATATTTTCTAACTCAGGAGAATGGGGGAGCTTGACAATTTCCTTGCTCTCATAATTCCATTAATCCAGTTGGGAGAAACTATAAAAGATGGTTTTTCCTTTGGCCAAAGATATGTTTATAAAATGGGGTGGGTAACCTAAGAGTTTGAAGCTATTGGTGACATGGGAAATTCTTGGCCCATAAAGAAAGGGTCACAAACCCTAACGGCAATTAAAAGTAATCTCACTAGGACGCTACATTTTACGCTTTAATTATGGGAAGAATAGAAATTAATATATGAAACGATATGGGTGTGCTTACGAAATACCTTGGACTGGACACCAAAACGGAAAAGATAATGCAGGTATCTAATAAAGATATTTCGTTATTAATATTCTTTTCGAGGATGAAGTTTATGTTGGATTCTAAGTTATAAAGCCTGTGGAGGCAGTATTGAAGGGCAATATCATTTGGGCAATTAAGTAAGGGGGAGGTGTCACCATCGTATCTCTTCTAATACACGATTTCTAAATTGGAGATTGCAATGCTTGGAAGCAAGAAGTATCGTAAAATTCCATGTAAAGATTGGCAGTCATAGGAGAGTGGGAGGAGCCCATAGCCACACCCAAAGTTTACTTGTTACAAGATTCGTTAAAGGAAATAAATGTCGGCAACGCAAAGCTTAACTCACAGGATGTGAATAAAAAATAAAAATAAAAATATGTTTTCTTCAAAATTGTCGCGAATGAAATCAAGTACTTTCTTCAGGGCGATACTGATAAAAAGAGGAACTACATCAAAACTTACAATATGGCTGAAAGACTGACCTATTGTTTTCGAACTGTCAAAATATTCACTTGAATGTTTTAAATGAGTTTTCGACACCAACATACTCACCCAGAGTATTGGACAGGTAAAGATCTAAATTTTTGTTCAGAAGATTAAAGTTTGAGACAAAGGGGCAAAGCGGTAATTGTTTATGTGAAACTCTATTTGTATAATAAATAGTTTTCTTAAGGTTGTGCTTAAAGGTAGCTTGCCTTTTAGAAACGTCCAATGCATTGGGCAGACATTGATATGTGCTATTATCAGCAAACAAGGCATTAATTTTTCTCATAATTTTTGTAAGAATTTATAATTACAATGGAATATCCTTTGTCAGATTACATTATTCTAAAACCTTAATATTTGGCTAATCTTGTAATGGCACTTTTCAATTTCACTGAAAAATAAGTTTACACTCTGAATAAAAAAAACCTTCTAAATATGAAGTTAAATCATTATGGTTTTCGGTATTAATATGGTTGATTTGACTATTGAAACCAATGTGCACATCATCACTTGAATAAATACAGATGAAACCATTGTTGATGGCCACTACTTCGTCTCGATATAAAATATCTACTAGAAAAGGTTTTCACAGTCTTAGTTTTATTATTTTTTTTTCAGTTAGATGTACAAAATAGATTATCTAATTTTGTTCTAATTTATTTATATGTCTGTCAGTAATAAGTACAGATATGTGAAAGGTCTTACTTAATTAGATGATTCAATCCCAAGTAGGCAACATGCCTGAAGGCACATCTGCAACAGAAGTGTGATGTTTATTTTTCAATGTGTGGAATATGGATGGCATTATTGATGGGGGGGGGGTTGACGGTTACTGACATGTATACCGTCAGAGTTCTCATCAGCAGCTATACTCTTTAGGATAATACAAGTCGCTACATATGAGTTCAAAAATTGGATCTTAGTGGTAAGCGAAGCCAATTTCAAAAACGTATCTTCGTAGTTTCTGACTTCTGGTTATCCTAAGGCGATCCACAAGAAAGTGGACCACAAATGAAGGTTGTCCAATTAATCCCCAATGAGGTGTAAGTATATACAAAATGTATTTTGAGTACAGTAAACTTGTCACCTACTCTTTTCTTTCTCTTCTTCATCGACCTGCTCCATTCCCTCTCTTCCTCTCTTCTTCCCGCCTTTGCTGACGATTCTACCCATCATTTTTCCTCTGCCGTGTCTTCACAACCTTCATATGCTACTCATAATCGGTCTCGTATCGCTATCTCACACTTTCAAGCTCGAAAAGCTTGCCAGGATGGCAAATTATTTTTTCACAACGATGAACTTTGAACTGTGATCTCTTACAACTTGAATGTAATAATAATTGATACTTGTGGATACATCTTCTTCAACATGACCCTCCAAAGATAAAGAGAATCGTGTCGAATTTTTATGCTCGGAATGGGTTCTTTTTGCATAGGTCAGAAGTTCCAGACCTCCAAATTTGGGTGGTTAAAGTAAGCAATTGCCTTTAAGCATCATGGTACATTTTTCTTTTTTTAAAGATCGGGAAAGAAGTAATTTCTATGTTTTCAAGTGTTTGTAGTCGATCTGATATGTCGGCATTACTCACTTATGTCTCAGAAAAACTTGCGAATGAGTTGTATCCATTCTCCTTATTTATAACTTGAAATTTTTTTTATTTTTTTGTGATCCAATGAAAAACTCGGTTCTTTTAGTGTTTGCAGCTTACAGATATCTATTGCTCATTGTAATCTCTTAGACTATACTATTATACATGACTTTATCATGTATTCCAATGTTTTTAATATATAGACAAAAATAAAAAATAATCATATACTTTATTAATGACTTCATTGCAAATATAGCTTGAATGATTTGATCATTAAATAAATATGAAAGCTAATAATATTTGGTTAGTATCAATAACCTCGCAAAATGCAAACTTGCTCCCCCCATCAGAACAATGATTTCCTCCTTCCTGTTGTATATTCCCCATTCAGAAAATTTCCCCTTACCCAAATAAAAACTTATCTATCGAAAACTCCCTCATTGAAAAACTGGTAACAATATCCATCAGATCTCAAACATAATCTCCTAGAAATAAATAAATAAGTACATACATAAATAAATAAATACATAAATAGATAAATAAATAAATAAATAAATAGATAAATAAATAAATAAATATATAAATAAATATATAAATATATAAATATATAAATATATAAATATATAAATATATAAATATATAAATAATAAATAAATAAATAAATAAATAAATAATCAACTAAAGTAGTTATAAAATAAAAATGGGAAGCATTAATCCTGCTCGTCAAAAAAAAAAAAAAATAAAACTTCCACCTCAAGGAAGGTATTTCAGACAAGATTTGAAAAGGGTTAAAATTTAGTGAAATATTAGTAACATTGACAGAATAAGTGTAGCTTAGACAGACAGAAAGACAGACAGACAGTCAGACAGACAACATGCAGTCATTAAAATTTTAAGAATTAACTTTCTGTAGTACAGTGGTTAGGATAAATGTATTTGTTTGAGCCCACCGCGGGAAGTTAGGAAGGGTATCCAGTCTTAACTCCCTAGTTCTAACCTATCAGTGCCAACCCTCATTCGAAAAGGTTTGAATAGTGACACAATATAATGAATATAACCGCAACAACTAAAACAACAATAGCAACAACAGCAGCATTTACAACAGAAATAGATTTTTATTCTAGGATAACAGAGCCTATATCAAGCCATTTCAGACCAACTGTTATTAATTTTGTTTTTTATTTGTTTTGGCTGAGAGCTCCCGGAGAGCCATTATTATACTTGTCGAAGATCGATCACGTGGATATTCTGCTATTCAATAGACATCACACTTCTAATTGTGTACTCACTTAGTGTGCTGAGTTAACAAGAACTGTCTCTTGAGACTCGTTAATATACTCTCTAGCATGGTGTTTGCCAATATAGATCCGTTTTTAGTTTGGCATATCCTCTTCAACTAATCCGAATATGTATTTCCGGGTAATTCAATACATATTTTCTGTATTTCCTCCATCTATCCATCTATCCAACTTTGGCTGTCTTCCCCAATTGGGGGGTAGCTGACATAAAAAAAAAAGAAACAATAAGGGGATTACTTTGCTCTATGGGCAATGACGAAGGAGCTAGTGACCGTTTAGATGGCACTGCTGGAGTGCCAAAGCCCATCCTCCCGGCTCTTCCACAACCTATGTCGCTTCATAACTGCCAACTCCCTTACTGTCCCTAGCACAGGGCTACTTCTGTAAGATGCAGCCCCATGGTAACAGCAGATGCCCATCAGAGCTGCGTCACAATCACTCGCCACACATTCCTATTCCTAGCACGCTCACTTGCTTCCCTCACATCCATCCTCCTATCATCTTCTTACTCCATCCATCCACCCAAACCTAGGCCTCCCTCTAGCATTTCTCCCATCAACTCTCGCATTCATCACCTTTGTCAGCAGTCTTTCATCATTCATCCTTTCCACATGGCCATACCCATCTCGGAACATTCATGTCTACTCTGTCTGCAAATTCTCTCCTCACACCCGTTCTTGCTCTCACCACTTCATTCCTAACCCTATCCAACCGAGATACACCAATCATACTCCTCAGGCATTTCATCTCAAGCACATTTAGTTTCCGTCTCTCACTTACTTTCATACCACATTACTCTGATCCATACATCACAGTTGGCACAACCACTTTCTCATACAAAACTTTTTTAACATTCATTTCCAACCCTCTTTTCTTCATCACTCCTTTCAATGCACCCAACACTTTACATCCTTCATTTACTCTGTGGCTCACATCTGCTTCCACTCCACCATTTGCAGCTATAACCGAGCCTAAATACTTAAACTGACCAACTTCTTCAAGTGTCTCTCCATTCAACATAACATTCAATACAGCACCATCCTCATTTCTTCTACACCTCATAACCTTACTCTTTCCCACATTCACTCGCAACTTCCTTCTCTCACACACCATTCCAAATTCTGACACTAAATGACACAGCTTCCCCTCTGAATCTGCCACCACCACAGTATCATCTGCGAACAGCAACTGATTCAGCTCCCACTCATTATCATCCCCATCTATCATTCTCAAACCTCAACCACGCATTCGCTCATTCACCTCTCTTACGACTCCATCAATATACAAATTAAACAGCCATGGTGACATCACACATCCCTGTCTCAGTCACATAGCCACTGAAAACCACTCATTCACTTCATTCCCTACCCTAACACAAGCTCTACTGCCCTCATACAAACTTCACTGCATGCAAAGTTTACCATCAATCCATATTACCTCAAAACATTCCACATTGCCTTTCTATCAACTCTATCATATGCTTTCTCAGGATCCAAAAATCTGATCTATAAAAACTCTACCTATCCTAAAACCACTCTTCACTTCCGCGATCACATTTTCTGTCTGATACCTAATCCTATTAATCAGTATCCTACCATACACTTTTCCTACCACACTCAACAAACTTATACCCCTAAAATTACTGCATTCATACACATCTCCCTTGCCTTTGTATAGGGGCACTATACAAGCAATCACCCATTCCACTGGCACCATTGACAACATAAAGCATATATTAAACACTCTCACTAACCATTCCAATGCAGTCACGCCCCCTTCTTTCAACATCTTCGCTATCACACCATCTATTGAAGGTGCTTTACCTGCATTCGCTTCATACAATGCCCTTTTCGCCTCTTCCCTTTTAATCTTTCTCTCATTTTCATCTCCCATTACTGGCACTTGAACACCCTCACTGCCCCTATAGCTGCCTCTATTTTCCTCAACTTTCAGCAAGCACTCAAAATATTCTGCCCATCTTTTCCTTGCATCGTTCCCTCTTAACATCTGTCCATTCACATCCTTCACTGTCTCTTCCATCCTTGATCCACCCTTTCTTTCTTTCTTCACTTCCTTCCAAAACTTCTTTTTATTCTCCTCATATGACCTACTAAAATCCTGTCCCCACAAAACATTTGCCAACCTTTTCTCTTCATTATCTTCCACTTGGTTTCCACATTTTCTCCCTATATCTTTCAAACTTCTCCCTACTGTTACATTGCAACCATTCCTCAAAAAACCCTCTTTTTCTCTACCACCTTCATTTTCATCCCTTCATTCCACCACTCCCTGCCCCTCTTCATGCCACCTCCAACAAACCTCTTTCCATGCACATTACTTGCATGTCCCATAATACATTCTTTCATGAACCCACATTTCTCCTCTAACTCTCCAACTTCTCTTTCTTTCACCCTGTCATATGCCACTTTCAACTTGTCCTGATATTCCAGTCTCTTTTCTGTTTTTTCTCAACTCTTCCACCTTCACCATTTCCCTTCTACATCCCCCAACTCTATATCCCCACTCTTTTGCTACTACCACTTTTGCTTCAACCAAAAAATGATCAGACATCCCAGCAGCCACACCCCTAAATGCATGCATATCTTTCACTCTACCAATCATGCTCTTTGCTACCAACACATAATCCATCAATGCTCTTTCTTTCACACTTCCATTTGCCACTCTCATCCATGTATACTTATTAATTAACTTCTTGAAAAAACTATTACCTATCACCGACTCTTGCTCCACACACATATCTAATGGTCTCTCGCCACTCTCATTCCCACCTGGTACCCCATACATTCCTACAACACCTTCTACCTCTCCATCACCCACTCTGGTGTTGGAGAGGTAGTCACCCAACACTACTACATAGTTCCTTCTACTCAAGTCACCTAACACAAGTACATAGTTCCTTCTACTCAAGTCACCCATCACAACTACATAGTTCCTTCTACTTAGACCATCTACACACCGAGTTAGCTCATTCCAGAATTCATCCCACTGTTCCTCATTTCTCTCACATCCAGCCCCATATGCACCAACACAACTACATAGTTCCTTCTACTCAGACCATCCACACACCTAGTTAACTCATTCCAGAATTCATCCTGCTTTTCCTCACTTCTCTCACATCCTGGCCCATATGCACTAACAGAAGCCCAACATTCCATACCTATCCTAGCCCTCACCCACATCAGCCTAGATGACACTTCTTTCCATTCCACTACCTTATTTTCCATCCATTCACTCAGCAAATAA
>JAXCGZ010015879.1:7500-17500 GCA_037179515.1 Halocaridina rubra | reverse complement strand
ATATATATATATATATATATATATATATATATATATATATATATATATATATATATATATATATATATATATATAATATATATATATATATATATATATATATATATATATATATATATATATATATATATATATATATATATATATATATATATATATATATATATATATATATATATATATATATATATATATATATATATATATATATATATATATATATATATATATATATATATATATATATATATATATATATATATATATATATATATATATATATATATATATATATATATATATATGTGTCGTATGACTTCCGCCATGCTGAAGCCAGAATCTGAAACTTGTAACAGATCTTGAGCGGAAACGGTTGGTCGAGGGCACGGATATTTTATTACAATGTTTGTAGAAAGTGCCAAGGAAATATATGACCGGAACCGTGAGACTTAGGACCTGGCATCGAGAAGGGCAAGAAAGGACAGGAAGTTAGCCATTTCCTAAACCACAAGAAAACATAAACTTGTGTTTCGTACGCAGGTACACGCCCAGGGGAAATGCCCAATAACTCCTCCCCGGAAGTAGGTGGGATTCCACTTTGAACCTGGCGCTGATTAGCTGGGACTAGATCTGACTGATTTCATTGGAGAATTGGATGTTAAGCCACGCCCTGCCCCTGGGGGTATTTAAAGAGCCACCCAGGGCAGGGACAGTTAGTTAGACCTTTGCCAGGGGCACGAATAGATCATAGATTGTGATAGTCATAGGGTGGGGGCATTGGGGCATTGAGGCGTCGGTTGTGTTGTACTCTAGAATAAATATAAGTAAAGGAACTACTGCTTGTCCATTCTTACCTTGTACCCATCAGGTACTAATATTTCATTACCTTGTAACCACGCTACCATAATTATAAACATATATACGTAGGAGGAAAAGCCCTACGTCAGTGGTGTCATTAGATGGGATAAACAAAACTAATACGACAGTGGTGACGCTCGGTGAGATAATAATAAAACCTCCACGTCAGTAGTGACAAGCGGTGAGATAACCCAGTCATCTTACAAAGTGTGAGTTCAAGTGGAGGTCCAAAACCTCCACGTCAGTGGTGGCAGTGCGGTACGATCATCACGCCTGGAAAACATACGAAGAGACAGGTGAATGCCAGTGCAGACCCGTACAGAGAAAATAAGAATGGCAAAAGCAGAAATCCGGCATCTCCCAATTCAAGAAATGAGTGACGAGGCCAAACACCGGAGAATTCTCGAACTGGAGGAGCAAGTGCGGCGCCTACAAGCACGCGCCGACGCCGCTCCGTCGAGAAGGAACTTGGCCGACGCCGACAGTGAAACCGACGCCTCAAACATCGACGAACAGCCGGCCGCTCCGAACCCCGTGGTGACACAGGGAACGCAGCAGGCCCAGCCCCCACCCTGTGCCCTGGTTGTAAAGACGCCTCGAGTCAAAAATTCACTTTTATACCTCGACGGCGCAAATGTAAAAGACCGTGAATGTCCGTCCATAATTCCCGCGACCGACTTCCTGAAATACTTGGGTCTGCGGATGAGAAGTGACGAGTGCTCAAATAGAGAATATTATAAAACTTTGAAGGAACTATTTCTAAGATATTTCTTAGTAAGCCGAAGTGTGACCGGAGCATTGAGTGAAAATGCCCATTACAAGAGGTATAAGTTGCCGGATCCGACCAAGAAGACGGCGATTCGACGATTTTACCCGAAGAGAAGAAGGAGAACCCTCTCCTTCCTTGCCTTCTGCCATGAAGTTTTTCAGGACCACCTCCTTAAAATAAGCTAAGTACTTGTGATCTGTATCCAGTGAGTAATGGGACAATTAGTAAAAGAAATTGAGGTCGGTGGACGCCGCCATTTTGTCTTGTAGTTATGCTTTGACTCAGCCAACCCGCTTATAAGGGGTGTGGCGCTTAATAAGTTGATAAAAGTAGAATTTCTGTACCCATTACTAACATGGATAATTTGTACTAATAGCTATAAGCAGTAATAAACTCCGTTTTTGTTATAATTTGAGTAATATAAAAAATTTGCGTTGGAAGTGCGTTCCATTTATTTGTATTAATGCTTAGATTGAATTTTGAGAACGCGAATGTATCGATTTTTAATTGAAAAACTTTAATGCACGTGAAATCACTGTTACAGTATATTAATTTCTAAAGCGTAAGAATTATAGTGAGAAATATACGTGCATCTGCTTTTGAGAGTTTCATAGACCACGTGTGGTTTTCGAGAAAGGAATGCGGAAGTGACCATTCGATCTCCCAACCTCGTTATTATAAATCTGTAGTAATTGTACTGATCCTTGATATTTTCAAGTACATGTAAAATCATTGTTATATTAATTTCTTAAAGCGTAAGAAATCGAGTGTTACGATTGCGCCTGTTTTTAAGTTTTTTTTTTCTTTTTTTGTTTGTTTTTATCCGCGGGAGTAATGTTTTAGCGAGAGAAAGACATAAACGACAGATCGTTCTTTTTGTGTTATGATGAAGGGATTAACATTACGATACGTGTGTGGCATGTTTTTTTTGAAGAATAAGAAATTTTCGTGATATTAGTTAGAGATGAGTTTTTTTATTTCACGCTATGCAGGTGAAAGTAAGAGTAAATTAGAGTAGTTTGTGCTGTCCTAGAATAGGGAAGGTTTTTCAGTGTCACCCAAACGTAGCTTCAAGGGAGTAGAATGTTTGTTTGTTCGTTAGAATGGGACTTAGGACTGGTGAGGGAGTCTGTGACCGCACGGCTCAGCCGAGATTTCACCTTTACTCTTCTTCAGAGAGACCGGGAAAGGAAAACCAACGTTGTAAATGAAAGGGAATTTTACAGAACGGAGATGATTGACTTGAAAGTGATATGCGAGTGAGTATGAATGACTGGGGGTATAATGGGAGGGTTGCTCTAGGGGGTGAAATCGCGGAAAAGTACCGTTAGGAAGCATGATTGGGGAGTCTGCGAGGATCGTTCCCCTGCTCTGCCAGGTCCTTCTGCATGCCATATCAGAGTGTATTTATGGGAGGTGATGCGCTGTTGCAATATCTAGTGAGGGATATGGATGAGAAGGTAATTCTCCACCTGCCCAGATATGGTTGAAATGCCGAGTTTGTTTTATTTTTGTTTTGTCCCCTACTCCGCCGTTGAGATTATTATTCGATTTCCGAGAGATTCCAAGATAGATGTTACGTGATAAAGGACGTGAATCTATGAATGATTCTTTATTTTCTTTGCTAGCTGCAGTATATACATTATTTGTCTGAAGAGATATGTTAGATTGATAAAGTAAAACTTTGCGAGTTTTAGCCATGATAATGTTTTATCAAAATTATTTCGGCTTGGTCATAGAGTGAGAGCTGACACGAAATGACAACAAGAATGTTACACAGCTGTATCCCGTATTTGAGAGAGCAGATATAAGTCAAATTCGAGATAGTAAAAGAAGATATATATTTTATGTTTGAATTGTTTATGTACAACTCCGTACGAGATTTGGAAGTTTAAGCAAAATGTATTCCTTACTGTTGATAATGAGATATACTTTTTGTTTTTATTATTGCATACACAGAGATAGACTTTTTATATTCTTAGATACCCGTTTTTGTTATAGTTCTTTTTGTATTGAAGAAATCTTTAAAATCTTACTTAAAGGATTCTGAAAAGATTATCCAGAGATAACCATGGTTAATCCCTAGCATTTTCATGAATTTTAGATTACAATCGGGCTAATTAAAGATAATTGAGATTATTAGAGATTATTTGCTGAGTTTTAAAGTTAAAATTAATGACACTTAAGTCCTTTTTAAGAAGTTGTTAAGAGAAGGATATTTGTACTTTTGTTGATAATAGTAGGGATACTGTCACATATGATTTTAGTTTTTTTTGTTTTTTAATTTCATCAGTGATTTATAGCATGAAAAGAGAGAGATTGGCATTATAGACAAGGATGTGTATGCTGTTACAGTAAAGTCCTTATCAAGATTAAACAGAGAGGAATGGATTTATGCTTCGACAGTTTTGCAGTTGTACACTAAGTTCTTTTTGCTTTCGTTTTTTTTAATCAGGAATGAGAATAGCCGCTGACAATAAACATAAGACTCTATCGATAGTCATTGCTAACGTTTGTTCACGTTCATTTGTTTACTTATTTTATTATTAGAGATACTCTGCGACAATTTTTTATTTTCAGTACAAGTAAAAGACAGAGGCCCAGCTCAGCTGACTTGTGAGTGAAAACCGCAACGTATTTCACGGTCACTCTACCTCTCTCTCTCTCTCTCTCTCTCTCTCCTACCTTTCACGCGACGCTGAAACTGACAGAGGCCTCTCCTGCTGCTAACAGAGCGTTGCCGTCTTTGATTTTTTCTTTTTGTTTTTATTCCAGCGAAGCTAGGCGATAATTGTGCCTACATTTTATTGCAGTCAATAGGTTGTTGCATGCTGTTATTGCATAAATACTGATAAGATATCGGTAGTACCGCCATTTGTCTAAATATTTTTGCCACATGTCGCAACTGTTTAGAGAATAGATAGAGCTCCCATTGACAAGTTGTGGAGCCAGCAAGTTGCCACTTATGCTATATATATATACATTGATTATGACAGCAGGAATTTGAATATTAAAGGAGACTGTGTTAGAATAAGCATCACTATGAAAAATAAGTATAGAACTCTGTTCTTACTTCTGAATGCCAGTCTCCATTGTATATATATTGATATTTTTGATTTAGTATATTTATTTTTATTGTTTATTATTCTTATTTTTAGATCATGATTATTAGTAATGTTATTATGTTGACTGATATTGTTGCTATCTCTCAATGGCCTGTTGCTAATTATTACTTTTGAAATAAAATCAGCAGTAACTTGATGATTTGTATCTTTTAACTGAATTCATACTTGATGTTATTGTAGCCACTGCTAATAAGAATGTCTCTTTAGTGGCTTTTCTCAGTATTCAGTGATTATTCTTTTTGACATTTATAGTAGAGTAATGCTATGTAGCAGTTGCTAAGTCCTAAGTATCTTGGAATAATAATCTAGTTGTGTAGACACATACCCTCCATCACCACCCTATTCCTAGGCAGCCCCGACCTGCAAGTTCTAAAAGTCTTTAGATTTTGTCCGTCAGACAAGTCCCTAGTGCCCATTGAATAGAGATTGCAATCACTTGCAGCTGCAGGGGAGGCAAAGTATAGCCTCCGAGTACCAACGTATGGCCATTGTTGGTACCCAGAAGTCATAGGGAACCTTTCTGTAACTGTGGTAGTGACATAGGTTCAAACTTTCATCCCGCGTTCTACTTCAAAGGTACGTGTGAGAGGACCGTACAGGAAGAGTAACGCTGTGACGTTGCAGGTCTCCCTGCGTGGTGGTCTTAGTCAAGATCGGCCGAGGGCGGGACGAGAAAGCCGGGCTGGAAGGATTCGCGGGATGGGGCCCAGTCCTTGTCCTTTTTGTTTTGCCTAACCGAGTAACGGAGATATGGGAACAAACCTGGGCCTGCAGCGAGGACGGCGGGGGATGCGAAAGCGAAAGAATCCCCGTGGGAAACCGGGGAATCGCACCTAGCAAGAATTCATGAGCAAGGGACAGAGAAAACGAAAGTCGTCCTAGACAGAGGAAAGTACGAAAGTCGTCCTAGACAGAGGAAAGTAAAAGTCGTCCTAGACAGAGAGAACGAAAGTCGTCCTAGACAGAGAAATTAAAAGTCGTCCTAGACAGAGAAAGTAAAAGTCGTCCTAGACAGAGAGAACGAAAGTCGTCCTAGACAGAGGAAAGTAAAAGTCGTCCTAGACAGAGAAAGTAAAAGTCGTCCTAGACAGAGAAAACGAAAGTCGTCCTAGACAGAGGAAAGTAAAAGTCGTCCTAGACAGAGAAATTAAAAGTCGTCCTATCCATTGGTCTCTGAATAGTAATATAATATGAAAGTAACACATGTTTTGTTTCAGGAGTAGTTTTTAAGGCTTAATTTTAAGACAAATCAATGCCCCTAATAATGATAGGAATAGAACTTATGACGGTAGGGTCTCTTATAGAAATTACTGTTGATGTTATAGTCTATTGCATTTTACCTGTTTATACATGCTAATACTCTACTTAATTGTTTGCTAATGTTCTAAATGAGTCATAATCCTACTGTAATTAACTCAATTTTGTCTTTTAAAGAAACGAGAGAAGTAGATGAATTAATGTTTTGATTTAAACTGACTTGTTGATCTTAATGTTTAATATTAGTTTCACACTGGAATTATGTTGTTTAAATATAAGAATATGTTTGTATTTCAGATTTCCAACAAGGACATAGACCCTGCATGCTCTAGTTGTCTGTAAAGGTACTCTCTATATGTTATGTTTGTGTAATTTGTATAGGAATTCTTAGAAAATAGCTTAAATAATTCGGCCCCATTTCTATTGTAAACTAATGTTAGCTAGGATATGTCCAAGAGCTCCCGGAAAATTAGCCCATGCTTCGACTGAAATAAGAGATATTTCAGTTTTGGTTGGGAGGGATGTCGTATGACTTCCGCCATGCTGAAGCCAGAATCTGAAACTTGTAACAGATCTTGAGCGGAAACGGTTGGTCGAGGGCACGGATATTTTATTACAATGTTTGTAGAAAGTGCCAAGGAAATATATGACCGGAACCGTGAGACTTAGGACCTGGCATCGAGAAGGGCAAGAAAGGACAGGAAGTTAGCCATTTCCTAAACCACAAGAAAACATAAACTTGTGTTTCGTACGCAGGTACACGCCCAGGGGAAATGCCCAATAACTCCTCCCCGGAAGTAGGTGGGATTCCACTTTGAACCTGGCGCTGATTAGCTGGGACTAGATCTGACTGATTTCATTGGAGAATTGGATGTTAAGCCACGCCCTGCCCCTGGGGGTATTTAAAGAGCCACCCAGGGCAGGGACAGTTAGTTAGAAGCTTGCCAGGGGCACGAATAGATCATAGATTGTGATAGCCATAGGGTGGGGGCATTGGGGCATTGAGGCGTCGGTTGTGTTGTACTCTAGAATAAATATAAGTAAAGGAACTACTGCTTGTCCATTCTTACCTTGTACCCATCAGGTACTAATATTCATTACCTTGTAACCACGCTACCATAATTATAAACATATATACGTAGGAGGAAAAGCCCTACGTCAGTGGTGTCATTAGATGGGATAAACAAAACTAATACGACAGTGGTGACGCTCGGTGAGATAATAATAAAACCTCCACGTCAGTAGTGACAAGCGGTGAGATAACCCAGTCATCTTACAAAGTGTGAGTTCAAGTGGAGGTCCAAAACCCCCACGTCAATATATATATGTATATATATATATATATATATATATATATATATATATATATATATATATATATATATATATATATATATATATATATATATATATATATATATATATATATATATATATATATATATATATATATATATATATATATATATATATATATATAGATTAATGGTCAGTTTCCTTGTTTTTCAGCTTGCATACTTCACAAAAACAAGGAAACTGACCATTAATGTATGCATATATATATATATATATATATATATATATATATATATATATATATATATATATATATATATATATATATATATATATATATATATATATATATATATATATATATATATATATATATATATATATATATATATATATATATATATATATATATATATATATATATATATATATATATATATATATATATATATATATATATATATATATATATATATATATATATATATATATATATATATATATATATATATATATATATATATATGTATATATATATATATATATATATATATATATATATATATATATATATATATATATATATATATATATATATATATATATATATATATATTTTTTTTTTTTTTTTATGAGTGTGACACTGGAATAGGCCCCCCCCAAAAAAAAAACAAAAAACTGTCCTCATTAGTAAAGGCCCGGGATGAGAAAACATTTTGACGAAGCAAAAGAAAAAGGTTATTTACAAGGCAGAAATGAGATAATGATACACAAAGGAGAAGGACAGTCTGAGAGAATAGTCAAAGTACTGAGGACCTAGAGATATGACAGGATTAGGCCCAGAGAAGATGATAGATCGTCCTTTTGAAGGAAGATAGATAATAAGAATTAGGAAAGACAAAAGGAGGAAGAGAGTTCCAGAGTCTTAAGGTAGATGGGAAGAAGAAGATGATGTGCCGTCCAATCCACGAGCTATAAATCTCCACACAGTACCTGTGAGATGAGGCTGTTTAGCGAGTGTTATGTTGCCTCGGCAGTGGAGGAGGGATGCATCTCACCAACTAACCAGAGCAGCAATGGAAGTAGTAGCGTTAGAAAAGAGAAAGAGATGATACCTTACGGCAGACAGAGAGAGAGAGAGAGAGAGAATTTTGATTAGAAGTAAGAGAAGGATCTTTAATGAATCTGACTGCCTTAGATTCAACCCTATGAAGGAGATAAGTATGAGAAGTAAAACCCCAGAAGTGTTAGCAGTATTCTAAGCAGGGGTGGATAAGACCTTTATAAATTTTAAGTAGCTGTAAAGAGGGAAAGTAATGACGAAAATGAAACAGAACCCCCAATTTTTTGGATGCAGATTTAGAAATTTGAATTGTGTGCTTCCTCAAAGACAAGTTAGAGGCTATATGGATTCCTAATATGGTGATAGAATTAAGAGGGTAAATTTCTTTAATTTCAGAGTCCATAGGTTATCAAGAGGAGAAGAAGATAAAGAGATAGCTAGAAACTGTCTTGGAGGCATTAAATTGAACTAAATCATGGCTGCCTTAGTTACCCTCTGCAAATCGTAGTTCAGAGTAGAAGAAAGAGTGATGCGAGACTTATTACGATATGAAACGGTCAGAAAGAAAACTGGAAATCAGAGAACAGAGGGAAGGGGTATAGCCATGGGCAGGGAGTTTGGCCAACAGGGCATTGTGCCAGACTCTGTCAAAAGTCTTAGAGATATCAAAGACAACGACAAAGGATTCCCCATAGTTACCCAAAGAAAATGTCCATACTAGAGTCAGATAGGACGGGAGGTCACCAAATGATCTTGCCTTGCGGAAGGTGCACTGGTGATCTGAGAATAAATGAGTTAGATTCAAGGCGTTTCAAGAAGTGAGCATTGAGCAAAGCTTCGAAAACCTTAGAAATAGAAGAGGTTATAGCAATTGGTCAATAGTATGAAGGAATTGAGCGGTCACCCTTTTTAGGAACAGGTGGAACTAGAGCATGCTTCTAAGATGAAGGATAGATACTGGTTGAGAGACTGAGGTGAAAGAGACGGCAAAGCACAGGAGATAGTTTATCAGCAAACTCCTTCAGAAACCTTGTAGGGATACCATTGGGACCAGATGGCTTGTTCGTCTTTAGCGAGCAAAGAACCTTATGTAATTTGCGTGATGAAAGGATAAGGGAGGGAATAGGGTTAGAGAGGGGTGCAGATTGAGGGAGAGTTGAGCTGGAATCGCATACCGAAGAGTTGGCAGAAAAATGAGAATCAAAGAGAGTGGCTTTGTCAGTTGGAGAACAAGCTATAATATATATATATATATATATATATATATATATATATATATATATATATATATATATATATATATATATATATATATATATATATATATATATATATATATATATATATATATATATATATATATATATATATATATATATATATATATATATATATATATATATATATAAGTACACACACACACGCACATACGCATACACACACACACACACACACACACACACACACACACACACACACACACACACACACACACACACACACACACACACACACACACACACACACACACACACACACACACACACACACACACACACATATATATATATATATATATATATATATATATATATATATATATATATATATATATATATATATATATATATA
>JAXCGZ010015879.1:0-5000 GCA_037179515.1 Halocaridina rubra | reverse complement strand
TGCATAAAATATGCCTGTTGAGAGATTTCTTTAGATTTAACGAAATTCTCCCCCCCCAAAAAAAAGAAAGATATATGCATTACATAAGAAAATCTTCGATGCATTTTGATATAGTGTGCATTTTCTGCATTTTTCCTTATTTTGAGAATCGAGAAGGAAAAAATTTCCAAATTCCTACAAAGTTCACCTACCTTGTGAAATAAATAAATAAATAAATAAATATAAAGCAATTATCATATGTGAAAACATGAATAATTTTTACCCCGACAGGGACATGAACATACGACTTATAATTCTATGCCGAGGTGTTACCAACTACACCACAAAAGGTCTAAAATGGAAAATAGACCTTGCAGCTTTTATCTGCTATACTAGTGAGGACGTGCTTCCAGTAGCTCTAGTCTTGACCATACTTAGTACAATGGAGAGTGGTGGTGTTCTTTGTGCTGGTGGTGTTAGTGGTAGTGGTGTTGGTGGTGGTGTCGTTGTTGGTGCTGTTTGTGGCTGTGCTGGGGATTTGTCCTCGTCTGACGCAAGCAAACTCATTTTTAATTTAAGAAATGAGTTGGCCGCAGTCAGGCAGGAGGTCAGATCCTTAGCTGAGGAGAACAGGGATCTGAGAGGTAAAGTAGAGGTGTTAACCAGGAAGGGACAATTGAATAATGAAGACGACTGGAAAGTTGTGAATAAGGGTTCAACGAAGATGGTTCTTAAGAAAAATGATACTTTTAGACTACAGGTTGCTAATTCATTTAGTTCACTTAGAGATGAATGTGACAGTGGCGGCAGTAATTCTTCAGGACCCATAGAGTCAGATAGGTGTACTAGCGATCGTAAAAATGGAAGTGGGAAAAGCTCTCAGGTCAAGAGCCTAGGTAAGTCTCCCAAGGTCGGAGTAACCCATCCTCCGGATAAGTCTCGTTCTTTGGTAATTGTAGGGGATTCACTATGCAGATATGTAGACAGGAAACTCAGGCATAGAGTTAGAGGAAAATATTTTTTCCCTGGAGCAGGTATGAAGAAGGTGGATGAGTCAATAAATAGCTGGATTGAGAAAAAAGATGTTGTTTGTTTGATAGCTGGGGGAAATGACGTGCAGGATGGTAGAAGTGAAGAGCTGATTAGGTTGTATAGACAAGCCCTGGATAAGATCAGGAAAAGGGGTGCAGTTCCTGTGATGTGTGGTATTCTCCCTAGGCTTAGCCAAAGTTCAGAGTGGTGGTCTCGAGCTATAGGAGTAAATGCTAGGATGAAAGTCTTCTGTCGGGAGAATAATATAGGTTTTATAGACGGGTGGGATCACTTCACTAGTCGTAAGCATATGTATGCAAGGGATGGAGTGCATCTTTCTAATTCAGGTGTCTCGGTATTGGCTGGTATGATAGACAGAGAGGTAGGGGGGTTTTGTTAGACACAAATAATGAAATGAATAATACTTGTGCAGAGAAATTAGTCAGTAAGGGTTCAGTAAATAGTGGGTCAAATAACTGGGAGTCTAAGGATAAGAACCATTTGTTACATAGAACAAATATTAACAAAAAGAATAGCCACAAGAAGGGTAAAGCTAGAGAAAGTTTAAAAGTATATTATACAAATAGCCGTAGTTTAGGTAACAAGATAGAAGAACTGAGAGCCATAGTATGTAGTGAGAGACCGGATATAATATGCATTAGTGAAAGTTGGATTAATTTAGAAAGCAAACACCTTAAAGCTGAGTACATAATTACAGGATATAAACTTTATAATGCTGATCGTAGTGCAGATAGAAGAGGGGGAGGGGTAATTATGTATATTAAAGATAGCCTCAGAAGCTGCATTAAGTCTGGAATTAAGACAAATCTAAATTCAGAAACCTTATGGGTTGAAATTAAAAATAATATAGAAAGTCTAGTTGTAGGAGTAGTCTACAGACCACCTGATCTAGACAATATAGAGTCGCAAGTTATATACGATGAAATTTCTAAAGTGACCAGGTCAAATAGAGTTTGCATTGTAGGCGATTTTAATTTTAGACATATTAACTGGGAAACCATAACAGGTGATAGTAGCTCTAAGGAGTTTTTGGAAGTAGTAGAAGACAATTTCCTTTCTCAGCATGTACTTGAAGCAACACGGGGGGTGAATACACTAGATTTAGTTCTTAGTAATAGAGAGAATATGGTTACAAATTTAGAAGTTGGTGAAAAATTGGGCAACAGTGACCATGATTCCATTAGATTTAACATAATTTTCAAGGAAACTATAAAGGAAAATAAGAATATTGTTCCAAACTTTAGAGCAGGAGATTTTGAGGGCTTAAAAACTAAATTATCTAATGAGGTATGGGAAGGGATTTCTGGGGTACAGATGTGGGTAGTTAATCCAGCAGGTCAGGTCGCAGGTAGCGGATTACCCCGAAATTTGAGTACCACATGCCAAGGATTATCACAAGATAAGATCAATACATTAAATTCTCTCACAGGAAAGAACAGCAGTCCGTCAGTTAATATAAATTTGGATGAGGAATATAACAATTTTGTCATGACTCTTAAGAATAGTCAGAGAGACTATATTCCCATGAAACATTGCAGATCAAGAAAAAATGACCCTAAATGGATGAACAATAGAATAAAGAATCTTATAGGTATTAAAAGAGGAATATACAGGAAACTAAAAAGAGGTGAAGAGCAGGTGAGGCAGCAATATATACAGTTAAACAGGGAAGTTAAAAGATAGTTAGAGAGTCGAAAAGAAAATACGAAGTTAGAATAGCAGGAGAAGCTAAAGAAAATCCTAAAGGGTTTTATCAACATTATCAAACAAAATTTAAGGAAAAAGTCGGACCAATTGAAGTAGCCAATGGCCATATCACAGATGACGATAAAGTGATGTGTACATGTTTAAATGATTATTTCTTATCTGTATTTACAAATGAAAACTTGGAAAATATTCCGGAAGTAGAATCCATTTACAGAGACAGTCCCGATAATATACTTAGTTCAATAAATATTACGAGAGAGGAGGTAATAAAAGAAATAGATAAATTAAAGGCTCATAAATCTCCGGGACCTGATGGAATATATGCTAGAATATTAAAGGAATGCAAGGAAGAGCTTAGTTGTCCTCTAACTGCATTATTTAATAATTCAATAAAATTAGGATCGGTACCCATGGAGTGGAAATTGGCAGATGTGGTACCAATATTTAAAAAAGGAGAACGTGTTAAAAAGAATAATTATAGGCCGGTAAGTTTAACGTCAACAGTGGGTAAGATTCTAGAATCCATAATTGCAAATAAAATAAGGGCACATCTAGAATTACACAGACTGATAAAACTTTCACAACACGGGTTTCTTAAGGGTTTTTCGTGCCTTACAAACTTACTGTCTTTTTATTCAGAAGTTTACGAGGCAGTAGATTGTGGCAAAGAATATGATACAATATATCTAGATTTTAGCAAAGCTTTTGATAGAGTTCCTCACAAAAGATTAGTTAAAAAGCTGGAAGCTCATGGTATAGGAGGAGCTGTTGCTCAGATGGATCAAACAATGGTTAAAAGACAGAAAACAGAGGGTTTGCATAAATGGAGAGAAATCAGAGTGGGGCTCGGTTACTAGCGGGGTACCACAAGGCTCGGTACTGGGTCCCCTATTATTCATCGTATATCTAAATGATCTGGATTCGGATATCAGTAGTAACCTAAGTAAATTCGCAGACGACACTAAAATAGGTAGAACTATAAATGGAAAAGAAGACATTCATGCTTTACAGGAAGATCTAAATAGATTATCTGAATGGTCGGACAAATGGCAAATGGAATTTAATGTTGAAAAATGTAAAGTAGTTAAAATGGGTACTATGAAAGACATTACTAGTTATAAGCTAAATAACCATGAAATCATGAGTTCTCAGTGTGAAAGGGATTTGGGAGTTCTTGTGAGTAGTAGTCTTAAGCGAAGAGAGCAATGCACAGCAGTCAGAAATAAAGCAAACAGAATTTTAGGATTTATCTCAAGAAGCGTTAGCAATAGGACGGAAAAAGTTATTTTGCAGCTCTATCTTGCATTAGTTAGGCCCCATTTAGATTATGCTGTGCAATTCTGGTCACCCTATTATAGAATGGAAATTGAATCCTTGGAGAGAGTGCAGCGAAGAATGACCAAGATGATACACAATATCAGAAATCTACCATATGAGGACAGATTAAAAAAACTTAATCTACATTCTCTAGAGAGGCGAAGAGTTAGGGGGGATATGATTGAAGTGTATATATGGTTTAAAGGGATTGAGAAGGGTGATATTAATAAAGTTTTAAAAATTCATGATCAAACCAGAACTCGTAATAATGGATTTAAGCTTGATAAATTTAGGTTCAGAAGGGAAATTGGTAAAAATTGGCTTGGTAATAGAGTAGCTGATGCATGGAACAAGCTTCCTAGTATGATAGTAAATGCCAATACCTTAGACACCTTCAAATGTAGATTAGATAGACATATGACAGAGGTAGGGTGGGTATGAATAGGTTAGTGCTTATTAGAAAAATCATAAAAAGAAAAATAGAATAAATAAGTAGAGTAGAATAGAATAGGTTAGACATGCTGAAAATACAATTCAAAAATGGAGCTGCCTCGTGTGTGCCAGTAGGCATGTTGCAGTGTCCTCTATTCTTATGTTCTTATGTTCTTATGTTCTTATGAACGCATTTTATCTACAGGCCATTATTTTCATATTACAGCTTCCCCCAAGCTCACTCGTGGCTACGTTTTCGCATTTAATTCAACATCAAATATCATTCGAGACCAACTATAATAAAAAAAAAAAAGCACATTACCATATGTGAAAAACAGGAATAATTTTTGCCCCGACCGGGGCTGGAACCTAGGAGTTTTTCTCTTTTAAGACCTTCTTTGGCGTACGTGGTAGTGCCTCGGCATAGTAATTGTATGTCCAAGGTTCAAATCCCTGTTGGGGTAAAAATTATAAATTTTGTCACAAATGGTAATGTGTTTTTTTGATTATAT
>JAXCGZ010015878.1:0-35000 GCA_037179515.1 Halocaridina rubra | reverse complement strand
TAAACGGAAGGCTGAATAGTGTACTCCCTTGCATAAATGTACGTACAGACAAAGAAGACCAAGTAATACAGATACATCTCAAGGCAAATGGGAGAGAGTTAGTAGTGTCTTGTCAGTGCTCCCTGAAGAACGAAAAGCCGATGTAAAACTCTTTCTCCATCATGAAGGTAGAGCGTCTTCCAATACTTCCATCATTATTGGGAAATGGGTTCTCATTCTTTTTACTGAAAGGAGTCATGTAACTTTTACCCCCCCCCACTTTTTTTTAAAGACTTATATTCTCCTCCTCTCTAGCGGTAATTGAAGACGGGTTTTCTCATTATTATCATCCATAGAATTATGTTGTCTTTATACTATATATATATATATATATATATATATATATATATATATATATATATATATATATATATATATATATATATATATATATATATATATATATATATAATTTTCACTCTTCAAGTACACACTTGCACTCGCACACTCCAATGCACACACACACTTACACACACATACACACGCACACACACACACGCCCACTCACTTATAAAGATATATATATATATATATATATATATATATATATATATATATATATATATATATATATATATATATATATATATATATATATATATAGATATATAGATAGATAGATAGATAGATAGAGAGAGAGAGAGAGAGAGAGAGAGAGAGAGAGAGAGAGAGAGAGAGAGAGAGAGAGAGAGAGAGAGAGATTTCTAATTCTCACTCTCCCATTACACACTTGCGCGGACACCTTCTCATGCTCACACACTCTCCCTCACTTTGATGCTTAACATTTTAAGATATTCTGTTTATTAGCATTTTGTCTCCCTTTCTCACATTATATATATATATATATATATATATATATATATATATATATATATATATATATATATATATATATATATGTATGTATATATATATATATATATATATATATATATATATATATATATATATATATATATATATGTATGTATATATATATATATATATATATATATATATATATATATATATATATATATATATATATATATATATATATATATATATATATATATATATATATATATATATATATATATATATATATATATATATATATATATATATATATATATATATATATATATATATATATATATATATATATATATATATATATATATATATATATATATATATATATATATATATATATATATATATATATATATATATATATATATATATATATATATATATATATATATATATATATATATGTATATATATATATATATATATATATATATATATATATATATATATATATATATATATATATATATATATATATATATATATATATATATATATATATATATATATATATAAATTGTGTGTGTACGTGCATGTATGTATGTTTGCATAATAGCCTATAATTTTCCTTACACAGATCACAAGAACACGTAACTTCATAAATCAGTTTTTTGCTATTCAATTCATGCTTATGGCGTCAATTGTTTATTATGTCATTGCACAGAGACAACCGAATAAAAACACATCTAACACAATTGAAAATAAATCCTCGATGGGAAATTTCAGACATGACTTTTATCATATGCTAAACTGAGTATAATTCTTTTTTTTTCAGATTCAAAGTTTTTTCAATACGTGGATGAATAAAGTGCGCATTAGAAGTATCTTAACCCATTCTTTTATATGTAAAGTATTATGGAAGAATACTTATATTAAATCTCAATTGATGGTTGTGAAATATTAAGAAATATATCCTAATACAATAACTGTAAGCTTGAGACAATCATAAAATTTGCTTATTTCTAATTTGAACGTAATATATATATATATTTGTTTTATCCTAAAATTGTGGAATCTATTGATAGTTTGATGCCTAAAAGAACATATTTGATTAGTAAATGCTATTTTATTATATGGAATTTTCTATTTTTTTTTATCTCAATTTAATGTGTCACATTCTATGAACTGTGTAATGTGCAATTTAGCATTAAATGGCCTGCATATGTGATAGCATTATTTTGTAATTACGGCGTGTGCTGAAACTCGCAATTATTCTCTCCAGGTACTTGCCGCATAGCAATGAGTTATTATCAGTTATTATCTGTCATTAATTCTCATAATTTCGAACTAATGTAGAAAAGAGTAAGGTGATGATAGAGATGGAGAGCAAAGTAGCTTAGAGGAAAGCTTAAACGATCTAGCATTAGAGGAGGTTGACATATTCCAATATTTGAGACTTAATTTGAAGGTAGAAGGTAGTCAGGGACTGAATATACTCTACACAGAAGCTGTTGGGGACACCAAGATAGGTTTGCTATAAGGGATTTATTCCAAGGCAATATATCAAGGTAGTTAATGCTAGACTCCAATTATAGCTGATAAACTGAGATCAGAATAGCTTGACAAGAAATTTCTTAAATGACTTTGTAAACTCAGATTGTTCCATTGGGAGAAGAATGAGTTAGATTAAAGACAAAAAAACATATATTTCCATTTATTTAACAGTGAATATTCTTTTACAAGACTAAGAATACACTTATAATTAGACATGTAATTGGGCAAATATGTAAGAGGGTGATACATACACATACAGTGAACAAAAATGGCACTTTTCTAGAAAATTAAGATTACCTTGAATTAACAGATGCGTATAAAAATGATTAATATACAGTTAATAATCAGATAACTGGGTAAAGTGTAAACATACAGTATTCTTGATAATACTAATAATAAAAATAATAATAATAATAATAATAATAATAATAATAATAATAATAATAATAATAATAATAATAATAATAATAATAATAATAATAATAACAATTGTCCTGAAAAGTTCAGGCCAACAGGTATGACGTCACAGGGAACCCTTGGGTTTGTTTGGGCTTTCTCCATCCCAGTGAAAATAAATAATATGGTTTCAGAGATGTACATTTGCTTGTTTATATTTATTCAATTTTCTATTTTTGTAATCTGACTCCCTTGCTCTTATTATCAATTTTTTTTTTATAAAAAAAAGGGGGATACTACTACAACTATTTGTATGCAGACGCTGAGTTTTTTTTGTTCGTATTTTGATCATGACTTCGTCGCTGAATATTATATGTATCTATATTTTGTATTTATAAACTGTTTAGATTTCAGTAGTTTATTGTAAGGGAGGCACGCAGATATAACAGTTTCTAGCTTGGTAAGGTAATGATAAATAAGTTATCTAGGAATATTTCTTAAGTCATTTGTAACCCTTTTGAACACTGATACACTCTTGATTACAGATGGAGAGTTTGCCACTTTTTTCCCCGGCTCTGAGAAAGAGAGTCATGGCCAAAAAAATTCACTAAAACTGTGAAATACCAGCTTAGATCTACCCATCACCTATCAAGATAAGTTTAATAAGTTAAAATATAAGGTGACAGGGTAGAGTATTGATGCATACCGTCTGATATATGTATATATGGTAAAGAATACCGTCTGATATATGTATATATGGTAAAGAAACAATACCCTAGGCTGTCATATGAACAGTAGATTATCCTGGCCTATCTTCTCCAGACTAGACCTCAATGCTATCCTATCCTGCTTGAGCTGGGATGCTTCTGTTGCATTGTGTTTTGGGTGTCACTAATATTTTCAGTAATCTGTGACATTTGATCTTGTTGATTTTGTGGCCTACATAAGTGTGTCAAATATTGTGATTTTGACTCAGTAGATGATTCTATGTTTTGTAGCCTAGAAAGGAACACTAAGCCTAGGCTACAGTGGTTTATTGTGAAAATATTATATAATTTCAAGTTTTCCTTAGCCTTGTGTGACAGAGTGTTTCGCTCAAAGTCACCAGAGGCTGTTAGATGCCTTATTAGTTAATTTAGTAACTTATCTCTCATTTTCTAACTAAAAATAATTCCCATTTCTTGACTTTTGCAGATTATGATTATTTGCAATTTATATCTTAGCTTATAGCTAATTTTAAATATGCCTTATTTACTATTCTTGTACATGTAGAAGCAGAGTCCCGATATAAATGCTGCTCCTACCATTCCATCTTTTCAGTGAACCTATCAGATACGTTTTCTTTACAATTTTGCTGATAAATTTGTTATTAATTTGACCTTGCTGTTATGTCATTAGCCTGTCTGGATATATTTCAGTAGCTTCTTTATTATTTGAGTACTTAAATTCCGTCTCCTACAATGCAAAGAACGTTCTAGAGATTGTTTACCAGTAACCTAACTTTCCATTATTATTCTCGTTTTATTTTATTTACTTCCACTTGTTGCACCTAAAATACTGTCTCTCCCTTGCATCTCTGCTATATTTGCCTGCCAGGGACCACCACTAAAGTAGTCCTTAAATTATATAAGAGCCAGTTACTGCTCTAGAAATATATCCTACAGATGACGTCACCAGGAGGGACATTGAAGCGTCCCCATTTGGCGGCCAAACATCCCAAAGGCAGCATCTCGCCTCAGCAGTCAAGATTATTTCAAATTTTATTTACGTGGCATCTTCACAGGAATTCATCTGGCACAAACAAGGTGAGGGATAGTGTATGGTAAACCTCGTGGGTCAAGCAAATTGGTTTTTCGAGAATTAGTTACATTCGTTACTGACTAAATCCTACGATTTTTTTCTCAGATTCCATTCCCATACCACCGAAATTTTGTAGATTACTTAACTGGAATCTCACTTGCCAAAGTTAATTCCTTAACCTGGAAATTACATCTGATAAACATTGACAAGAAGTTTCTTTTCACTGAATGTGATAAACAAAAATCTCATCCTCTGAAGACTGGTTATGAGCCCGTAGAAATATATCCCTTCTCCTAATAAACTCTTTCATTTCACTCTTTTCTATCATCGTAAATAAAGTGTTTTATGTCAAAAACTCGTGAATAAAGCTATTTGCTATATAAATTGCAAATAATTAATCATTAAATAACGTGTTAAACTGCAAATAATTAAAAGGTAATTTTACCCTGTTGGCTTTGCAAATATTTCCTGTTAACCGCAATCTAATGAACGCATACTGTATTTATCTTGCTAATTTTTCATATGCTGGTGATAAAGTGTTTTGAGTTATAAGTTGCAAATACTTCAAAAGGTGGTTTTGCACCCCTTTTTCATTGCAAACAGTTCATGATAACGAAAAGTGAATGAATACTGTATTTATCTCTTAGATTCTTCCTTTATCATAAATAGAGTGTTTTACCATATTAATTGCAAATCAGTAAGAAGCATTGCAACTTTTGTGGTTGCCCACAATTTAAAGAATACATACAGTGCTGTATTTGTCTTGCTTATTCTTCATTTATTGTGAATAAATTGTTTTCCTTTAATACCAGCAAAGAATTAATGCTTTTGTATGCTATTATGGTAGCATAAATATTTCTGGTTAACTGTGACTAACCAATATATTTTCATCCAGTAGAATAGTATTGGAAACTCATTATATGTGTGCTCATGCTTTCAGTTTCCCATTATTAACAGTGTGTCGATTCTGTTTCTGCAATTGCAGTGTCCTCTGTTCTACTCTGCCTGTGTGACAGAGGTAATCGTCGAGTTGAGGCCAAAGTCTTGGCATACATCTGTGGTGCCGGGAAACGAAATTGTGCTCACCACCTCCGGGATTTGAGGTAGCATTTCATAAGATTTAATTTAAAAAAACTTAATTAAATTCCTTTAATGTCATTGCATTTCCAAAATTAAAAGGAAGTTTAATTCTGAGTTTCATTTAACCGAGTAGTGGTATAACGGGTGGGGTGTTCAAGTACAAATATCTGTCCTGTCTGTTTGTGCTCTCTTAACCGAGCTCAGTACTTTGAGTCCCCTTAGTAAAACAGAATCTTAACAACACTCTACCATCCCCCAACAAGATTGGCGCCCGAACTGGGACCCGAACAGACAGACTGATTTTGATAAATTTATTTTTATTTTGCTTTTTAACATTGCACATGAAACCCGATTACCATTGGCTCGATTATTGAAATGAATGAATCATAGGCTGCACACAAAAATTTTCGCGCTAGAGACGTTGCGGATCAGAAATTTTTGTTTATTTTCAATATTAATCACGATAACTAATAATTTCTTGTTTCCCATGTGATAAACAAAATTTCAGGAAATCTACATGAGATTATGTGGTTACAGACTTAAGAAATCTTGCAAGACGAGAAGACGTGTTATTTAAAATTTAATTTATTTGCATGATAAGATTGAGTTTTAAAGCATTCGTGTTTTATATATCCGTTAAAGGGTGATACTTCTTAAGAATTGTTTATTTATCCTTGGGATTTAGGAATTGGGAGAAAGCATATTAATTATTTTTGCTTATAATTGTGCTTTGTATTCCTGCATTGACTGCTCATAGATTGGGAAGAAAAACTTTGGTGTCATTTATCAAGCCTAGGTTAAGCCTTTCATGTGTCTGAGTTGTCACTTGAAAATAAATTTTCTCATTACTAGTAGACATGTGTAATCTGGCTGCCTAGTAAGCTATTAGCTTCTCTTTGGTGTATTTTGCATAGGAACTGTGCCCTTTTGGCAACACTCCAGAATTTTACTCACGACATTTTATTTGTGGGTACTGCCATATACGCGCTCATACGCAGGCACGACCGCTATACTGTACTTGTTTTTATTCTCTGGCACTGGGTGCTAGTCGGTATAATTCGTTGTTGCTTATTCCTTTCATTTGCACCATAACCGCAGGTACTGCCACGTATTGCTGTTAAGCAGGCACGACTGCCATCTTGTATTACCAGTGTTTCATTCACTGTTTTGCAACATTTTGCTGCTGTTGCACTTGATTGTGTTGCTCGTTTCTTTCATTTACACCATAACCGCAGGTACTGCCGCATATTGCTGTTAAGCAGGCACGACTGCCATCCTGTATTGCCAGTGTTTCATGCACTGTTTTGCAACGTTTTGCTGCTATTGCACTTGATTGTATTTTGAGTCACTTTTATGGTGAGGTTTTGAGATAACTTTTACATTTAAGTTTGAACTGTGGTGTTGAGTTATTTTTTCCTCTCCTTGGTGTTGTGTGGTTCTTTAATTTTTTTCTACTATTGTAGAGATTTGTTTTTTATGGTTGTTTTTGGCACTTCGTTAGTGACTGTTTAGGAAACCACCATGGAAACCAGACAATCACAGGAAACAAACATGGAAGCCATCAAAACATTCGATGAGGAGCGTTACCTGGACATAATGATTGCTATGGGTGAGAGATGCGGTTTTTCCCCAAGACAGCAGCTCTTCGAATGGGCTCATGAAAAAATGGTTTTACGCCGAGATAAGCTGGAGAAGAGAGCAAGTGACGAGGCACAAGCACAACGCGAACATGAGCTTGCGCTTGCTCGGCTTCGAGTGGGAATCCTAGATAGTGGTCCTTCATCCGGAAATAGAGATTACAGAAACGGGAAGCACAAGGGACCCTCACAGAACTCACATCATCCAGCACATCCTCCTCACACTCCTAAGCCTTATTACGGCCATGCACCCACACTCAAGAAGGATGACTCAGTATGACCTAAGCCTCAGCAGTTCAGAGGCAAGAGCCATTACTCTGCTCCACCTTCCCAGGGTTTCCAGCCAAACTCTAAGAGCCACAACATTCCCTCACACAGCGGCGGCCCACAAAGCCGTCTGGCCATGCACTTGGCCCATGCTGTAGAAATAGGGCCAGAAAGGGCCACTGAGGATAACGCCGAGGAACCTACGTACAAACTTGCCAATGTGGAATTCACCGAATGTGGTAATCCGCAGGTGATCCCAAAATGTCTAGGAACTATAAATGGTGTGGAAGTTGAGATAGCCCTCGACACAGGGGCCAATGGCATATTTGTTGACGAGAGATTCGTCAGGGATGAAGATTTTACCGGCAAAGTTGTTCGTATGCGGGTTGCTGAAGGAACACCCCAAATACGTCGCTGCTGTGTCATTAACCTGGATTGCAAATACTACAAGGGAAAAGCCCCAGCTGTGGCAATGATTGGGCTTATGTACCCTGTCTTGCTGGGTCATGCACTGAACCTAGTTCCAATTTTCCAGGCCGACCTCTACCATAAGGACATTTCTCGTTATAACTTCCCTCGGGGGAAGTCACATGAAGCCATTTCAGCAGCAATTCCTGGCCTCAATGCCAAGAATTTGGACGATTCTCCGACTGACTCCGTTGAGTCTGCTGCAGTTAGTACACGTAATGTGGAACGCGGAGAGTTTCCCCCTCCTTTACCAGATGATGCACCTCTAGAGCCATTGAAGTCCCGTCCAGACTTTGCCAAATTGCAGCAAGATTGCCACAGCCTCAAACGCTGGATGCAGCAGGCCACCGAGGGAAGGACCTTCACAGTGAGAGGAGGAGGCCAGATCACTTACGCCCTTGAAGATGGAGTACTTCATAGGCATGTGACTAAAGATGGCCACACCTATAAACAGTTGGTGGTGCCCGCTTTGTTGTGCCGCTAGGCTATGTATGTGGCACACCATTTACCTCTGAGTGGACACAGAGGCAAAGCAAAAACTCGGCACGTCCTTCAGAAGGCTTTTGCATGGCCAAGCATGCACGCCGAGGTAGACAGATATGTAGGCTCCTGCCCTGTCTGTCAATCCACCTCTACGGCACCGGTACCGAAAGTTCCCATGGGGATAACTAAGCTCTCAATGGAGCCATTTTCCAAGGTCGCTATTGACATATTAGGTCCTATTAATCCAGCTTCGTCCACGGGGAAGCAGTTCCTCCTGGTATATGTCGACCTGGCAACAAGGTACCCAGATGCAGTGCCACTGTCTTCTATCATGACTGAAGCAGTCGCTCATGCCCTATTTGAAGTCTGCTCCAGGGTTGTCTTTCCTGAGCAGGTCACTTCTGACAATGGAAGTCAATTTACAAGTAGGCACTTTGAGGCTTTCTGTAACCTTTTAGAAATGAAGCACATTTGTACGAGCGTCTATCATGCCCAATCAAATGGAGCATGCGAACGCTATAACGGGACATTGAAGCGATGTTTGCGCAAGCTAGTGATAGATATACCTAGGCACTGGGACAAGTACGTCCCTGCTGCACTTTTCTCCTTCAGAGACACGCCCCACGACACTACTTGGTACTCGCCTTTCGAGCTGATTTATGGTCATAAGGTCAGAGGCCCAGTGGAATTCTTGGCAGAATATTGGCATTCTCCTACCATTGAAGATGACGATAGGGACATCCATGAGTATATTTTGAAGTTTTCATCTCACCTCAAAAAGGCTTGGAAAATTGCACAATTAGCCATTAAGGGTCACCAGCAGACTGCCAAGCTCCTCTTTGACAAGTGTGCCCGGCGTCGTGCCCTGACACCCGGAGATCGAGCTCTGTTACTTCTTCCAACAGATACCCGCAAGCTAATGCTACGCTGGAAAGGACCATACACTGTGGTACACCGGGTGACCCCTGACAATTATGTGCTAAATGCTGATGGCAATAACCGGAAATACCACATTAACCAGCCGATGCTTTATTGTGAGGACCCGGAGGTCCACAGGGATCCTGCGCTGGCACTCTCAGCAACCCCTATAGATGCCCTCAGCATCAACAGAGCCTCCAAGGCTGCAGCATCACAGGTGCTCCATTATAGCCACCCCTTACCTCCTATATTGGAATACACCACCCTTGCAGTGGAGACAGACTTACGAGAGTGGAGTTTTTTGGAAGAAGCCCCTCTGGCCGCAGCCACCGCCCTCGCAATTGAAGACATAAGCTTAGCATTTGATGAGGGTACGGATCCTGCCATTCCCACACACTGAAAGGAAAGTGTGAGTAATTGCATTATTAACTCCAGACTGCAACCGAATCAATGGGAGCAGCTAAATAAGCTATTAGAGGACTATGAGAACGTCTTCAACGACCTTCCAGGCATTACCGCTACCATTGAGCATCATGTCAGATTGACTAACCCAGAGCCATTTCGACATTCCTATGGTCTTCCCCACCAGCTGTCTGTACGGCTGAAGGAAGATGTTGACACTTGGGTCCGCCTCGGAATAGTTGAAAAGAGCATTTCGCCTTGGTGTTCGTCGTTACTGGCAGTGCGTAGGCGAGATGGCAGTCACAGGTTCTGCCTTGACTGTCGTAAGCTTAACTCCCGTACCATCTTTGATGGAGAGCCCATTGCCGACACTGAGCATATTTTCTCATTGCTCTCCCAAGCCCGTTACCTGTCCAAGTTGGGTCTGGCCAGTGGATTTTGGCAAGTCCCGCTGAGCGAGACTACCAAGTCTCTAATAGCCTTTTCCACAATATATGGTCTATACCAGTTCAGGGTCATGCCTTTTGGTATGGTAAATGCCCCTGGCTGCTTCAGCAGACTCATGAGGATAGTACTACAGGATCTCGACAATGTTTCATGCTTTATAGACGACATCCTGGTGCATTCTCAGGATTGGTCATCGCACCTCGAGACTCTCCACAGAGTTCTCACTTGTCTGAACCAGCATGGACTTCATTTAAAGCCTTCTAAATGTGAGATTGGTTTCACACAATTGCAGTATCTCGGCCACGTGGTTGGAGAAGGAGTAATGTCCCCTTTACATGACAGGGTACAAGCTATTAAGGATATGGAGAAACCTGTTACTGTCACTCAACTGAGATCATTCCTGGGTAGTGTTGGCTACTACCAACGGTTCATTCCACACATTAATACTATCGCTGCCCCTTTGCAGCAAATGACCTCCTCAAAGCAAGGTAAAACCTCCCCTGCCCAATGGACAGATGAAGCGGAAAGAGCATTTTTCAAGCTCCGAGAAGCATTGGCAGGTGAGCCAGTATTACAACTGGTAAACCCTGATTTTCCATTTATCTTGCAGGCCGACGCCTCAGACGAAGGCCTGGGTGCCTTG
This sequence comes from Halocaridina rubra, assembly GCA_037179515.1. Classification (NCBI taxonomy): domain Eukaryota; kingdom Metazoa; phylum Arthropoda; class Malacostraca; order Decapoda; family Atyidae; genus Halocaridina; species Halocaridina rubra. The sequence continues at coordinate 24,071 of JAXCGZ010015878.1, read as the reverse complement.
CTCTTGCAAGCCCGATCAGACAACTCAGCAGAAGTAGCTCCAGTGCGATATGCAAGCCACAGGCTTCGCCCTGCAGAGCAAAATTACTTCACCGTGGAGAAGGAAGCTCTAGCTGCATATTGGGCCATAAAGAAATTTGAAGTCCATCTGTATGGCCAACATTTTACACTGAAAACCGACCACCAACCTTTCCTATATTTGCAGACTGCAGACAAGCTAAATCCTTGCTTGAAAAGGTGGGCACTTTACCTGAATCTTTTCAAATTCACTGCCCAGCATGTTCATGGCAAGGACAATGACCTTGCTGATCTATTAAGTCGACGGTTATTACCCTCAAATGAGGAAGCTGGTGCTGTTAGCCTAAATTTGACTAGTCAGTAAAGATAACTTCTCTGATGTGTTGTTTATTTTTTATGTTTATCTTTTATGTCTTTAATACTGTACTGTACTTGTTTATTTTAGCGTACAAACGTTATTCCTAATGGAAGAAGAAAAAGATGAAGAATATTTCTTTGAGCGTAGTTTTATATTTCCCTTTGTGGGACTCTAAAAGCCAGAACATGGCGGAAACATTGTAGTTTAGTGTTGAATAGCTGAAACTGTTTTAGAAGATGTGGTGAGGTGCTTGAAAAAAACTTTTCTTGCTGCAAGAACAGACAGCACATTTCAGTCCATAGATGAAAGCATGACAAAGTTCAAGGGACGTTCCAGCATGAAACAGTATTTGCCTATGAAACCAGTAAAACGAGGAATCAAAACCTGGGTAAGATCAGACTCAAATACTGGCTATGTGTATGACTTCAATATCTATCAAGGAAAGGAAACACAAGTTATGGAAGGAACTCTTGGTGAAAGAGTAATCAAGAAGCTTTCAGAAACAATAAGGGCACCAGAAGTATGCTTATGTTTCGACAGATTTTTCACATCTGTTAGACTCATGTCTTCACTCCCATTTGCAGCAGTTGGGACTTGTATGCCAAATAGGAAGAATCTTCCAAAGCTTGACGTCAAACTTCAACGGGGAGAGTCAGAGATGTACGTTTGTAATGAAGGCATTCTGGTAGTTTCCTGGCAAGACACCAAGTGTGTCACGATTCTGAGTAATTGTCATAATACAGAAATAGGTGTGACGCAAAGAAAAATTAAAGATGGAACAAAAAAAAGATCTGCAGTGCCCTGAAGCTTTTATATTTTATAATGATCATATGGGGGGTGTTGACTTAGGGGATCAACTGATAACTCTGTATGACCTTGACAGAAAGAGCAAGAAATGGTGGATCAAAGTATTTTTCAGACTTCTAATGACAGCTGTGTACAATGCACATGTTATTCACAACGAAATCAACCACAAGAAGCGCCCTTTAATTGACTTCTTAGTAACATTAGCAGAATCTTTGATTGAAGAGGGAAGGGAAAATCTGCCACAGAGAAGAGTACGAAGTTTAGGACGGCCTTCCAAAAGTTCTAAGGAGCTGAAGAATGTTGACCATATGCCCGTGCATGAAGAAAGCCGTCGAAGATGCATAAGATGCTCTTCAAGGAAGAAAGAAAAGCGAACAAGGTATCAGTGTCAAACATGCAAAGTTCCACTTTGTTTACAATGTTTTCCTATCTACCATACATAAACAGTTGAGTAAAAGCCTCCCAATCATATAGTTATCAGGCTGTTTTTCATTTCACTTTTTTCAAAGGAAAATATAATTATATTGCCTAAGAATTTTCAATGGTGTATGTGTTTTTTTTCTCAGTTACTTATCCCAAAAAGCTACATTTATTTTGCCATTATATAGTTTGATGTTTTTTCTCTTCAGGTACAATATACTTATAATAAATGTACACTTATAACTTTGCATTTAATTCCAACATTCCTATATACGCAATATGTATTTTCAACTTTATTGTACTAACTGGGATCAAACAATCCCAATTTGAATTTCAATATAACACTATAGGGATGTTTATGTCCCAGTGTAAAAAAACAAAGATAAGCTTAAAAAAAACTTTGTGGTGAATATATATCATTATCTATGATCCAATGATGCCACTAAGCTCAACAGATGATTAAAAATTCAGCTGTGCAAAAGTCGGATTGAAAGGGTTAAATCCAGTCGCCAATGTTAATGACGACGTGGTTCAAATTTTCCATTTGCGTATACTGTATTTTTTTTTTGTATATTATTTTATTGTCTTATTGCATGTGAAGCATTCTCTAACTTAAATATTGATATTCACTGATATCTAATTGTGATTTTAATTTTCTTCAAATTTGAATTTGATCACATTTCTTTTCTGTTTTTCATGTCATTTAATGTTTTGTTTATAAGACTTGTTCACTTTTCCTAATAGTATGATATGTTCCAGTGGTGGGTCCCATTCTTATTGTTCATTTGTTCTTTTCCATGAGAAGGATATCTCATCCCTCATAATAACACTGAAGTCACCGTAACTTCCTCTGTTCTTTTTTCGCCTTCTGTAGTAGAATTTTGCTAAATCAATATTCTCTAGAAAGGGCCTTTGTGACAGAGTGTTTTGCTCAAAGTCAAAACTAAATATAATTACCACTTCTTGACTTTTGCAGATTATGATTATTTGCAATTGATATCTTAGCTTATAGCTAATTTTAAATATACCTTCTTTACTATTCTTGTATGTGTAGAAGCAGAGTCCCGATATAAAGGCTGCTCCTACCATTCCATCTTTTCAGTGAACCTATCAGATACGTTTTCTTTACAATTTTCTTATGATAAAATATCTCTTGCTGATAACTTTGTTATAAATTTGACCTTCCTGTTATGTCATTAGCGTGTCTGGATATATTTCAGTAGCTTCTTTATTATATGAGTACTTGAATTCCGTCTCCTACAACGCAAAGAACGTTCTAGAGATTGTTTACCAGTAACCTAACTTTCCATTATTATTCTCGTTTTATTTTATTTGCTTCCACTTGTTGCACCTAAAATACTGTCTCTCCCTTGCATCTCTGCTATAATTGCCTGCCAGGGACCACCACTAAAGTAGTCCTTAAATGATATAAGAGCCAGTTACTGCTCTAGAAGTATTTCCTACAGATGATGTCACCAGGAGGGACATTGAAGCATTCTCATTTGGCGGCCAAACATTCCAGAGGCAGCATCTCGCCTCAGCAGTCAAGTTTATTTCGAACCTTATTTACGTGGCATCTTCACGGTAATTCATCTGGTACAAACAAGGTGAGGGATAGTGTATGGTAAAGCTCGTGGGTCAAGCAAATTGGTTTTTCGAGAATTAGTTACATTCGTTACTGGCTAAAGCCTACAAATTTTTTCTCAGATTCCATTCCCATACCACCGAAATTTTGTAGATTACCTAACTGGAATCTCACTTGCCAAAGTTAATTCCTTAACCTGGAAATTACAGCTGATATACATTGACAAGAAGTTTCTTTTCATTGAATGTGATAAACGAAAATCTCATCCTCTGAAGATTGGTTATGAGCCCGTAAAAATCTATCCCTTCTCCTAATAAATTCTAATATCATATCACCCCTTTCTATCATCGTAATTAAAGTGTTTTCGTCAAATACTCGTGAATAAAGCTATTTGCTATATAAATAGCAATTATTTAATCATTAAATAACGAGTTAAACTGCAAATAATTAAAAGGTGATTTTACTCTGTTGGCTTTGCAAATATTTCCTGTTAACCACAATCTAATGAACGAATACTGTAGAAATCTTGCTAATTCTTCATATGTTGCGGATAAAATGTTTTGAGTTATAAGTTGCAAATACTTCAAAAGGTGGTTTTGCACCCCTTTTTTCATTGAAAACAGTTCTTGATAACGAAAAGTGAATGAATATTGTATTTATCTCATAGATTCTTCCTTTATCATGAATAGAGTGTTTTACCATATTAATTGCAAATCAGTAAGAAGCATTGCAACTTTTGTGGTTGCCCACAATTTAAGGAATACATACAGTACTGTATTTGTCTTGCCTATTCTTCATTTATTGTGAATAAATTGTTTTCCTTTAATACCAGCAAAGAATTAATGGTTTTGTATGCTATTATGGTAGCATAAATATTTCTGGTTAGCTGTGACTAACCAATATATTTTCATCCAGTAGAATAGTATTGGAAACTCATTATATGTGTGCTCATGCTTTCAGTTTCTCATTATTAACAGTGTGTTGTTTCTGTTTTTGCAATTGCAGTGTCCTCTGTTCTACTCTGCCTGTGTGACAGAGGTAATCGTCGAGTTGAGGCCAAAGTCTTGGCATACATCTGTGGTTCTGGGAAACGAAATCGTGCTCACCATCCCCGAGATTCGAGGCGGCATTTCATAAGATTTAATTTAAAAAAATTAATTAAATTCTTTTAATGTCATTGCATTTCCAAAATTAAAAGGAAGTTTCATTCTGTGTTTCATTTAACCGAGTAGTGGTATAACTAATGGGGTGTTCAAGTACAATTATCTGTCCTGTCTGTTTGTGATCTCTTATCCGAGCTCAGTACTTTGAGTCCCCTTAGTAAAACAGAATCTTAACAACACTCTACCATTCCCCCAACACCTTGCTGCATTTATGTTATTAAATACCACTTTATATATTTGCAACAATATAGTTTTTGAAGGACAAAGTGTCATTTGATATAATCCAAGTTGTTATTTATTTTTTTTGTATGCCAATTACAAATTGTTTTCTATTACATTATATGATATTTTTTATATAATGTGTAATTTTTATCCCAGTAGCCTAGTGTAAGTAGCATAGACCATGCATTTAATATATTTGGATTTTTCTAGGCTACGCCTACCATATTGTGTAAATTTCAATATTTATGATTATCACAGGCTAGCCTAACGTTTTTGGCATGCTCACCAGATTCATAAAAATTAAATAGAGTCCATTACATACTAAAGCTAGTATATACATACTATACTAGGCTATTCCTAGAAGATATAAAACCTGATGCTCTCAAAATATTTTTGAGATGTTTTGACTCCCTAAAAAATAGTATGCAAGGTGTATTGATTCTGAGAGAGGGAGCGGAGTCTCGGATACATGTTGCCTAGCTCTTTAGTTTGAGCCAGTAAAGGACTAGAGTGTTCACCACACTATGCTTACAATTTTTTCTGGTCCTTCGAACCAGATGTTCTGGTTCACTTATTTATTTCAGTATTAAAGTGTATTTTCCAATTGTTATTTTATGATCTTGGTCTTTGTCTTACACTGCTACTGCCTATGTTGGTATATTTTTTTGTTCCATCAGACGGTATTAAATCAACACAACTATAATCTGCTTGCCTCTTATTGTTAGGCACTTTGAAAGTTAGCATTACCACATGGAATACTGTTGGTTTAAGTATACAATTCTTATACATTGTGTATTTTTGTGCTTATTGTAGTTTTGTGTTATTTTTGTTGCATTTATTTGATTGATAAATTTGAATTTGTGTACCTAAGCTACTCAAAATGTTACAAACAGATACTGATCTCTTCGTAATTGATAGTACCCCTGACTTGCAAGTCAGAAGTAACAACATATTTACTTGTCAAACTGAAATGCTAAATGATGCTGTCACTTCTGTCACAAGTATTGTTAGTGACACTAATGTGTCAATTTCTTCTTTGCAATTAGCATACTTTGAGCTTAAGACGCAATATGACCTCTATTTAGATACATGGTGTAAATATGAAGTATACATTATAGATGATACATCATTATATTTGTCAGCTAGTCGAGATTTTCGTCATCTTGAACGTGAAGAATTTAAACTTTTAAACCAAGTTTCACAACTTAAAGATGACAAGTCCAGTGTGAGCACTGTACCTATACCCCCTCGTACTCCTCCAGTGAACTCGCTTCCAACGCCTAAGCTTTCTCCCATAGAAATCTCAAAATTTGATGGTGATGTCTTAAAGTGGTCAGCATTTTGGAACATATTTAGCTGTTTGGTTGATACTCGTATTGATTAGGATGATGTAGTCAAGTTTACTACTTTACGCTCACATTTATTGGGTAGAGTCTTTAAAACTATGGAAGGTATTCCTTTAACACATGCTATTTATAAAGCTGCAGTACAACTTTTGAAAAAACAGATTGGTAGATCAGACAGATTGGTTATGCAGCTTACAAGAGATTTACAGAATTTGCCAGTACCACGTCATCAACATGACGACCTTCTAGAGTTTAAATTAGCATATGAAAAATTAGTTCTACAGTTGGAAAATTTGGAACCTCAGTATACTGATAATAAATTCTTTTTAGAAACTCTAGTTAGTAAATTGCCAGGAGAAACTTACCATGCATTGGCAAACCGCTGTAAGTGCACAAAATTTACATATGAGCAGTTGTCAGATGGACTTTCTGAGATACTAGAGCTTATGGAATTGTGTAAAATGCAACCTCAAAGTGGTAGCCGCAAAGCTGAGGTTGTTTCAAAGGTTATAGTTGAATCTGATCCACAGTCTAATAAGAAAAATAAGTCATAACAAAAGGCAAATAAGAGTCAACATACTAAGTTGTGCAATCCTGAACAATCAGTTAAGTCTGTTGTTATAAATACACAGTCTGATACATCAAACCAAAATGTTTCTTGTGTTTCTTGTGGCAAAAATCACAGTTCTAAACACTACAGATTATCCAACTTTTGGCAGTAGACGAAATCGAGTAAGAGTGCTTAACCTTTGTTTTATTTGTTTAAAATCTGGACACAGAGCCAGTGGTTGTAGTAGAAAATTTGAATGTCGTAATTGTAACTCAAATACTCATCATACTTTTATGTGCATTAAACTTTGTCAAAAACCAAAGAATCCTACACGCCCTGTAACTTCAATTTCACCTGGTTTTAATGCAAATTGTAATTTGAGTTCCAATGCTATTTTAGGGAGCAAATCATGGTCTTCCATGTTTGAAAGAACTACACAAATACCTACCTCGACTCGAGCATCACAAAATGTAGGTACTGTATCTGTTTCCAAACCTAACTCAAATGCTCAAGCTTGTTTAACTGATACAAGTGTACATACTCTCAACACAAATTCTTCTCATTCATTGTTAGCTACTGCACTACCTACAGCAACCATACAACTGTCTGGTGGTGGTTTGCGAAGAATCACACGTGGTTTTCTTGACATAGGTTCACAACGCACTTTCATTCAGAGAGATCTTGCTGATGAACTTAAATTACCTGTTATAGATCATGTTGCTTTATCTGTTACTCCTTTTGATAGCGAAGTTAAACATTTGTATTGTGATGTAGTAAAAGTTCAAGTTCGTTTGGGTCGTACCCGTGTGACACTTCGAGCACTCACTCACGACAGTGTAAACACTTGCATACATACCCCGGGTCTTGTTACAGTTGCCAACATGTTACGATCTCACAACATTAAGCTTGCCGATGATTATAAGACTGATGTTGTAGCAGGTATTGGGTTAATAATTGGGGCAGATAATTATAGTAAGTTTTTCAGTTCTCAACACAAGTGTGCTAACATACAACTACTTTCCTGTAGTGCTGGGTCAATAATTTTTGGACCGTTACCTCAGTGGGCTTCTCAGTTGGTGGATCACACTGATCAGTCTATGCATGTGTCATGAAGTATGTGCGCGTATATGTACACCTATTATAGAAACAGAGTTTGGCCAGATTTCCAACCTATGGAAACTGGATACAATAGGTATTGTTCCTGAGACTTATTCCCCTGAGGAGAAATTGACGTTAGAGAAGTTTGATTCCAGTATACAGTATGATGTAGACACACATTAATACTCTGTAGATTTACCATTTAAGTCAGACTTGCTGCGTCCATCTTTAGGCTATTGGAAAGCATTCGGACAGCTCATGTCTCTCAAACGTGTCATGGAGCACAACCCAAAGCTGTTTGAACAATATAATTGCATATTCTCTAACTATCTTTCTCTTAATTTTATAGAACCAGCAAATGAACAGTTACATGGCCATTATCTTCCATACCATGGAGTTTGAAAAGATTCCTCTACCACTCCCCTACGCATTGTATTTAATGCATCCAGTCGTCAGTCATTAGAAGAGTTATCATTGAATTCTTGTTTGCTTACTGGTCCATCATTGACCAGCAAACTCATGGATCACCTAATAGGTTTTCGAACTAACCCCTTTGCTTATATATCAGACATTTCGAAAGCCTTTCTCAGAATTGGAATTAATGAAAATCATCGTGATTTTACCAAATTTCTTTGGTTTAGAGACTACTCTACAGGAAGTAGATACTTATCGTTTTAAAGTAGTTTGATTTGGTGCAGCATGTAGCCCATTCCTGTTGCAACGTACTCTTATTCATCATTTACAGACTCACACCATTCCTTTGGCTGAACATCTTATACCTAATTTTTATGTGGATAACTCTTCCCACACCTACAATTCTCTAGAACAAATGTTTAATGAATATCCCATTATTAGAGAAATTCCTTTAGATGCAAATATGCCACTTCAGACATGGATTAGCAATGTTTCTCGTTTCAACTCGTCAATTGATGCAGATGTCTCGGAGCAAAGTGTTAATGTTCTTGGCTTAAAATGGAATATTGTAAATGATGTCCTCTCTGTTAAACCTAGTAGTCAGATTGAACAGTATCTTGAACAGGGTAATGTTTTTTCAATGAACTAAAGAGCTCACCAAGGCATGAATGTCTTAGTAAAAGAAAGGTGGTATCATTGGTTTCTTCCTTGTTTGATCCTTTAGGATTTACTAATCCATTAATCATTAGAGCTAAGATTTTTATCCAAAAGCTATGGAGTTTGAAACTTTCTTGGGACACTCCTCTTGAAAGGGAGTTGTGTGTTGAGTTTTATGAAATATGCAAAAATATTTCTAAGGCTCCTAATTTGAATTTTCCACGCTTTGCAATTATACCAGGTAAATGGAAATTACATGTATTTTCATATGCTTCCAAGAAAGCTTATGGTTCTACTGCCTATTCAGTTTGTATGGAATCTCAAACATCAGGTTTGATATTATCAAAATCTAGAGTAGCTCCTGTCAGGGCACTTACTATCCCTAAGCTGGAGCTCACAGCCTTGAATTTTACTAGTAAATTTGCCTCCTCTTTAATACAAGTTAATAGTCTCGGGTTTGTTTCTTGCACCTTATGGTCAGACAGTCTAGTGTCCATATCATGGGTTAATAATAACAAAAGTACTGATGCGCATGCGCGCAATTGCGTTAGCGAGATCAGAGAGAGAAACTGGAAAATTAGTTATGTTCCCACCAATGACAACCTTGCAGATATACTTACACGGGGAATCACTTTCAGTCAATTATGTAACTCTAGCTTATGGATGTTTGGTCCTGATTGGATTACTAATCTCTCAGACTACCCTCATCAACCTAACCTTGAGACAGAAAATGCTGCTGTTAGTGAACTTTTAGTTGAGCCAATAGCAGTAGAACCAGTTGTTCCCTGTTTGGACGTATCTCAATATTCATCTCTACCTAAGATTGTAAGAATTCTTCAGACTGTGATAAATTTTGTTCAGAGTTTTAAGAGAAAACTTACTGTATCATTGTCACCATTACATTTATTAGTTAAGTTTGCTCAGCAAGAGTATTATCCTACACTGTTACAGTATTTAAGTGATGGTAATTCGTACCATGTGTCAAGTGACATAGTCAAGTTTGTAAATCAACTGGGTTTATATCTAGATTCTAATAACTTGATAAGGACATGTGGACGTTTGAAAAATGCATCAATGTCAGAGAGCATGGAAAGACCTATCCTCCTACCCCCAAAGAGTGCCTAAACTAAATTGTTGATTCAACAGTGTTATGAAAAAAATCACCATGCTGGTGTTAACACTGTCATTATGCAATTGAGAGAAAATTTTTGGTTACCCCAAGCAAGACGACACATCAAAACTGTCGTTCATTCTTGCATGCATTGTAGGAAACTGTTTCGTGTTCCTCTTACACTACCCTCAGCACCTCCCTTACCTGCTGAAAGGGTGACATTTAGTAGGCCATTCCAGTGTGTTGGTGTCGACATGACCGGTGCTTATGAAATTTATGAACAAGATCCTGATGAGGAAGTACCTATACGTAGTAAGGCCTATATATGCTTATTTACTTGCACTGCCAATCGAGCCATGCATTTAGAACTTCTCCAAACTTTGACCACCTCTGAATTCCTTCTTGCTTTTAGACGTTTTTGTGCATTCCATTCTGTTCCAGAGATGATCATTAGTGATCATGGTACAAATTTTCAAGGGTGTGAAAATTTTCTTAGACGAATTAGTGATGAACCAGGGGTTTTAGATAATTTGAAAGGTTTGTATCTTAAATGGAAATTCATAACCCAGTATTTGCCATGGGAGGGCGGATTTTATGAACGGTTGATAGGGGTAGTAAAAACCTCTTTGAACAAGTCTATCTGTCATAAAAAACTTAGTTTTATTGAGTTACAAACAGTCTTGTGTGAGATATGTACTATTGTAAATTCCAGACCTTTAACTTACATTTCAGATTCTCCTGATAGTGAATACTTAACTCTCAATAATCTGGTTTATTGGAGAAGCATTGTAGTAGCACCCCCTCTGAATGAATATGTGGATGGGGACATTCCTTATTTAGAAAATGACCAACTTAGAGTTCAGCACTCCGTTCTTTCAGCAGTATTGAAAAAGTTTACTAAAGTATGGATCAATTTGTATTTAACTTCATTAAGAGAAAGACATGATGGTAATAAATTTTTTTTTATTGAATGTCCTCTCAAAACTGGGGATATAGTTCTGGTAGATCTAGACAATGCTCACCGTAATTTGTGGCCCATGGGACGAGTAGTTAAACAATTTTATGGGCATGATGGGCAAGTGAGAAGTTGTCAGGTAATGGTTAAAAATACACTGTATGAACGTTCACTCACTAAGATTGTTCCTATGGAAATTACTGCTGAGGAGAAAATCCCTGTTACAGATTCAGAAACAGACAGTGAACTGCCTCTCAGGCAGAGGCCACTTAGAAAGGCTGCAATCAGTGCTAATGAAAAAAGGAAAGTATTAATAGAAAAAGATTTTTTTGTAGTTTATTTTCAGTTGAAATACCACTAATAGTTGTTTGATAATTGCAAGTTTGGTAAATTTATTTATGCTATTTTCAATGTTTTGTACTTATGATTTTTAAATGAATTAGCTAGGATTATCAATATTGCTTGCATTATCAAGGGAATGTACATCACTGTATTCCATTAATGACCTAACCTTTGTTGGGGGAGAGTGTCCTGAAAAGTTCAGGCCAACAGGTATGACGTCACAGAGAACTTTTGGGTTGGTTTGTGCTTTCTCCATCCCAATGAATATAAATAGAATGGTTTCAGAGATGTACATTTGCTTGTTTATATTTATTCATTTTCTATTTTTGTAATCTGACTCCCTTGCTCCTATTATCTAATTTTTTATAAAAAGAAAAGGGGGGGATACTACTACTTATTTGTATGCAGACCCTGAATTTTTTTTGTTCGTATTTTGATCATGACTTCGTCACTGAATATTATATGTATCTATATTTTGTATTTATAAAATGTTTAAATTTCAGTAGTGTATTGTAAGGGAGGCACGCAGATTTAACAGTTTCTAGCTTGGTAAGGTAATGATAAATAAGTTATCTAGGAATATTTCTTAAGTCATTTGTAACCCTTTTGAACACTGATACACTCTTGATTACAGATGGAGAGTTTGCCACTTTTTTCCCCGGCTCTGAGAAAGAGAGTCATGGCCAAAAAAAAATCACTAAAACTGTGAAATACCAGCTTAGATCTACCCATCACCTATCAAGATAAGTTTAATAAGTTAAAATATAAGGTGACAGGGTAGAGTGTTGATGCATACCGTCTGATATATGTATATATGGTAAAGAATACCATCTGATATATGTATATATGGTAAAGAAACAATACCCTAGGCTGTCATATGATCAATAGATTATCCTGGCCTATCTTCTCCAGACTAGACCTCGGTGCTATCCTATCGTGCTTGAGCTGGGATGCTTCTGTTGCATTGTGTTTTGGGTGTCACTAATATTTTCAGTAATCTGTGGCATTTGATCTTGTTGATTTTGTGGCCTACATAAGTGTGTCAAATATTGTGATTTTGGCTCAGTAGATGATTCTATGTTTTGTAGCCTAGAAAGGAGCACTAACCCTAGGCTACAGTGTTTTATTGTGAAAATATTATATAATTCCAAGTTTTCCCTAGCCTTGCTGCATTTATGTTGTTAAATACCACTTTATATATTTGCAACAATATATTTTTGAAGGACAAAGTGTCATATGATATAATCCAAGTTGTTATTTTTTTTTTGTATGCCAATTATGAATTGTTTTCTATTGCATTATATGATATTTTTTATATAATGTGTAATTTTTATCCCAGTAGCCTAGTGTAAGTAACATAGACCATGCATTTAATATATTTGAATTTTTCTAGGCTAGGTCTACCATATTGTGTAAATTTCAATATTTATGATTATCACAGGCTAGCCTAACGTTTTTGGTATGCTCACCAGATCCCTAAAAATTAAATCGAGTCCATTACATACTAAAGATTCCTAGGCTATTCCTAGAAGATATAAAACCTGATGCCCTCAAAATATTTTTGAGATGTTTTGACTCCCTAAAAAATAGTATGCAAGGTGTATTGATTCTGAGAGAGGGAGCGGAGTCTCGGATACATGTTGCCTTGTTCTTTAGTTTGAGCCAGTAAAGGACTAGAGTGTTCACCACAATAATAATAATAATAATAATATTTATAATAATAATGATAATAATAATATTGATAATAATAATAATGATAATAATAATATTGATAATAATAATAATGATAATAATAATCAAAATAATAATAATAATACTGAAAATAATTATGATAATACATAATTCAGTGATAATAATGATACTAAAGTAGAGCATTTGCAATACATATCAATTTAAGACACATGATATGGAGATATGAGGTAAATGGGCATCCATGTGAATAAGTATAGTGCAGTAGTTAAGTAGTACACTCAAGATATAACAGTTATGCTAACAAGTGAACAGCGAGAAAGCTTACATAGAAATTAACATTAGCCACAGTTAAAAGATATAATAACAATTATCATAATAAAAATGGTAACAGTAATGTTAATAATAAAGCAGCAATGATAATATACGATAAAGGATCGTTATTATCGGCATCATCACCATATTTGTACTCCTTACATTGATGATAATTAGTTCTTATTTTAAAGTCAATGAAGGTGATATCAATTTACATATAGAATATTTAGTGTTAAGGGAAATTGCATTGAATCATTAAGTTTGATTAGTTTGTGAGCCGTAATTATTTTTCCAAAAGAAAGCCATATAGTTTTGCCTTTGTAAGCTGTGAAGGAGGATGAAGTTGTAAGATGTTCTGGAATATTATTCCAGAGTGTTGGCCCTCTAATAGTAATCATCTGTGTTTGTTCTCTGAATAAAGAGCTCAGTACCCTGTCTTGTGTTGGTTCTCCTTATATCCCTGACTAATTGAAATTATATAGCCACTTAGGATAGTGATGCTTCAACATTTTGTATACAAAAACGAAAATTGCAAAAGCGACTTTGTTTTATTGCCTGCAGCCATCCAAGTTTTTTGAGAGCTTGTGTTATGTGGTCATATTTTCTTATTCCTCCCAGGGCAACTCGAGCTACAAAATTAATAAGCTTCTGTATTCTGTTTATCTGAGTCTTAATGGTAGCCTCCAAACAGTTGTGCAGTAATTAATGTGACTTAGGGCTAGAGATTCAACAACAGTTATTCGAGTGGTAGTCTCAAAATTGTCTTTTATGAGTGATAAGTACATTAATGTTCCTGTAACCTTTTTGCATGCTTTATCTACATGGGAATCATACAACATGTACCTATCAGAGTGAATTCCTAGATTTTTGACAATTTTGCTAGAAATTGTGATATGTGGTACCTTGAATCAATAAACATACATTGTGTTTTATTTAGTTAATTAACAGTCCAATTCCTTGATAATAGGTTTTACCTTTTGACAGAGTGTTTTCTGCTCTTAAGTTTAGCTCTGGGAGATTATTAAAACCACCACTAAGGAGTAGCTGAGCGTCACCTGCATATTGTATAACTAAACAGTCGGAATTGAAACAAGATAGATAATTTTTTAGTACATTTATCAATGAGAATTTCATGGTTTACACTGTCAAAGGCTTTTGATAAGCCTAGTATGACAAGCAGAGAGATTTTTTCTTATCTATATTATTGTAAATTTTATTAGTTACTTTGAGCAGTGCAGTGTCTGTTGAGAGTTTCGATCTGAAACCATGTTGGTTAATAGAAAGTAGTCTGTTTGTCTCTATATATGAGATTAGTTGGCATAAAACAATTTTTTTTCTAATATTTTAGAGAAAATGGGTAACAGGGACATGGGACAATAGTTTGTCACATCTCCTTTATCCCCCTTTTTATGAAGAGGTATTTTACATGTGATTTTTTCCAAGAATCAGGAAGCATTCTAGTTACAATGGAGGTGTTTACAATAGTTAAAATATAAGGTACAATCATTAGTAAAGCATCTTTGATGAACTTGAAGGATGTACCATCTGGACCATAAAAAAAAAAAAAGTTTCTTAGGCTCTTTATGGTAAGAATTATGGTAGCACAATTAACAAGACTGATCTTGAGGTCATCTCTGATGTTTATTTTGGAAGATTGCCATATAAGTAATTACTCATGTTCTCTGAGTTGATATTTTCTTGCATTTTCTCATATGTAATTTTGCCAACGTTAGCAAAATAGTTATTAAAGCTTTCCGCTTTGTCTTTCAAGTCCGTAATTTTTCATAATCTTCTGAGGTAGTCTTTCCATTTGGTATCATGCTTCTTATCACTTTCCATGTTGTCGCTGTATCATGTTTAATCATTAAATTGTTTTTTGTAAATTTATTTTTACTTATATCAATGAGGGATCTGACACTTTTCTTCTTCTACTTTATAACGGTCACGGAGTCATATTATATCTATTCAGTTTTAGCTCTTTGTATTTGATTTCTGATTTGCATTGCCTCTTTGATGTCATTAGTTAGCCAGGGGTCCGAGGGGTAGGTTATTTTCCTCGTTACAATAGGTGCGCAATTAGCTAGGCATTCATGAAAGACTTTTCTTAGAATATCAACGTGCAAATCGACGTTATCTGTATTTAAGATACCATTAAGTACATTTCCGTTGTTGATTAATGCTTCACGAAAGATATCACAGGAGTAATGTCTTGAAAAGAGGGAAAGTTTAATGGGGAGAATAGAGGAGAGATATCTAAGACTGGGTAATAAAAATCGTGAATAAGATTTATTGTTCTGCTTTTTTCAGAATTTCAATCTTGAGATAGTCCTACATGGATATGGAGGGATGAGATTTGCGATGTCTTGCCCTAGGGAGGGTCTGGCATCAGAGGCTGAGAGACTTGCAAGAGAGAGAATTAGTTGGTATAAAGTGATATGCAACCTATATTGATATACGTCAGTCCCTCCAGGGAATGTGTGGCATGATTTTGTGCTTTAGCAGTGGTAAAGAAAACAATAATTCCTTCTACTATAAATGGTGAGCATAATTTTTTTTTTATCGCTGTGTACAACGTCCCAATTTCTATCTACTTTATCAATTTTACTTCAGTACTTTATTCGTCCATGTAATCAACATTTACATGAGAATGGGCAAATAACTGAAGCCAGAACTGAAATAGCATTGCAGGGATGATTGATATTCCTTTGTTAAATCCATATGTATTTATCTCTCATTATTACTTTCAATATCATGAATATATTCATTCAAATGTTGAATAGACTCATTCTCCATATTGAAATGCTGAATATACTGCCTACACTTACAAGTTTCATGTATTTTGATATGCAATATGAATGTTATTTGTAAGCAGACATAGTAATACTTTAAAGGAAAATCATATAAGTGTTATTAATCTATAATCAATATTGGCAACTGATTTCTTAAAGGACTTTCTAAACAAAGACACTTCTGCACAGCAACTGGCTTTTGATGTTTACGAAATATGTAACGAAAACTTATATATCTTAGTCTTTCTTACTATCCCATAAATTTCCTGTCCCTGATGAAGTAAATATGCAGATAATATTTCGAATTTGTTTGATTTGGTCGAAATCTATCAACTGTGTTAGAAGTGTGGCGTCCATTTGCATACTTCATGAGAGTGCCTCAATTTTTCATGAGATATTTCCTACTCATTTTTACTGAATATGCTTTCATTTATGCTCGTAGCTTTCTTCAGGTCGGGCTTTGTTATCACTTTTACTTGTTTTATATAACAATTTACTTTAAACAAAATCCAATTATTATCTATTCAAGTAAAAGATACTTCTAATAAAGCTTCAAACTGTTGACCTCTGACTATAAAGCACCCAATATAAACAAAATATTTCTCCCTGTCTTCTCTGCCATAGCCTTGGAGGAATTTAAAAACTCTTGCTTACTCGCTCTTATTCTTTTGGCTGCAAGTGGTGATGATATTAATCATATACATCTTGCATTTCTGGCATGAGCCTTGTAGTATATGTGGCCACCATAGCCCAGTGGTAACGTTCGTGACTTTGATTAGCCAGCTAGAGGGTTTGCAGCCCACAACTGTCTGAGGCTAGAGAGGACATCGATTAGGGCAACGGTCACACTTGCCAAAACCAAAGTCCTTCGTAAGAAGGTACGGTCATAGCCCTTAATAGAAAGGGAGACTGTGAAGTAAAGCCGATTACATTACAGCCTTGAAGTATAACTTTTCCAGCTTTTGTCTTTTTTTGAGTGTATAATACAGGAGAATACTGAATATTCAAACTTAGCCTCACATAACTGACATTAATACTTCTAAAGACTAATATGATTATGTGTCTGAAAGCACTCTTCTGTTTTCTAAAATATAATTGTAGCTTTTATTAAACCACTTACTTACATTCATTTCTGGAAACAGATCGGCCAAGTACAATGATCACTGGATCACGTTAAATCTAGGATTTCCAAACTTCCTCACATTATTATTTTTTTTTTTTTTACCAAAGTTTCAATCTCTTTCTTTTTCACAATATCTACATTATATGGAAATGCATTCAAAAGCAACGTCCGGATAATTATTTACATATATAAGGCGTATACTTCACTTACTAGCACATTTTTATTTTTTTGTAAAAGGGTTCCCTCTTGTCTTGCACAGTTTTTCCCATACTATCTATAACTTCCCCCATATCAGGAACTATTTACATATTTTCTAGCATTTTGCTGCATTGAAACTAGTTTTTCAAATATCTTCTTGGCTTGTATTCATATTTTGAATATATTTTCTATGCTTCTCAATATTCTCCTTTACAATTATGTTCCAAGTTTATATTTAATCCATTTAAAAGAAAAATAATCAACAGTATATTTCTCATAGTGGCTGCCCTGACATTTTCTGCTTTTCATCCTGCTTAATAATCCTATTCTCTGTATTTCTCTTTTTCTCTTCAAACTATCCATTTTACTTTTTAGGTCTTTTTTTTTTATTTACACCTTATATTTGTTTTCCAGGTTATGTTTATACTCTTTGAATATATCACGTCTCACTTCTTGCTGTCAACATTTTGTGCATTTTTTCTTCCATATTTGAAGTTTTGTGTTATTTCCTTTTTAAGTATGTCCTCCATCTTTTCAACATATTCTAAAAGCTCTCTCTACTTATTTAATAATTTTCTAATGGCAGATCCAATAGGGTTCACTGGGCATAAGAGAAATGGGTAACATTCTGTAGATATCAGGAAAGCAAAATGTATTTAGAAAGAGACTCAGGAAGAACAATAATTTTTTGTTTCTCTTGTCATGTAATCTTACATACGTATCCTCTTCAAATTATTCAAGGTATTCCGTTTTCTTGAGTCATTACTTAAAAAATTATTGTACTGCTTACCCCAGCATTTTCACTGAAGAGAGACAGAGAAAGAAATAAGCAATCCTAGGGGTTTTGTCGATGATGTGGGAGATTATGAAGCTTTCTATTTTAAAATTATTACTCTTTGAACATCCAATCAAAATTTGTATTTACAAGGCCATATTAAAAAAAATAGTCTCATTTATAGATTGCATATTGCCAAAGACAGGTTTGAGTGAATCACAATAAATAAATAACGGCTCATCTCAATAAACGTGAAAGTGCTGAAATGTCCCTTTGAGTGTTTAATGAAAGAAAACTGAAAAGTTTAAAAGAAGCTTTCAAGAACTCATTGCAGACTAGGAAAGCATTAAAACCTTTTTCAAATGTGATGAAAAAATAAATAAGAGAGCAAAAGATATTACCGGAAAATGACTGTACAATTGATGACAAGTAGACAGTAGCAGATTAAAGATATGATATAGTGATTGAGAGAACCAGCAGTCTGATCAAACATGATGGCAAGTCTTAAGAGTCAACATAATAGCGGAGCAAAGAGATGATAAGGCTGGGGTTTTACAAATGATAAATATGCTGGGAGCTTTACATAGTCCAAAGAACGCTGTTAACATTCACCAAATTGACATATACAAAGGATATAAAAAGAGTAGGATTAAATAAGACTATCTTTGCTAGGTAAGAGACATGTAAGGAAATATCGATGTGGGTAATAAAACCAAAAAAATATCCGAAATACGGGAAAGTACTCAATTACCCTGATAAAACAAAAGTGCCGAAGGATAGAATTGAAAATTTAATACTATTTCCAGATGCTTTCAAACAATTGTTTACAAAGAAATTATTGTAAGCCGTAAACTATAGCCTTATTGAGGATACATACATACATATACACATTCCTCATTCCCCCTTGTAAGGGGGTGGCCGAGCCAAAGAACGCGCATTCACCATGATCAACACACTTCAACCACTCCTCTTGGGTTGGTGAGGATAAAGGCCTGTCACGTCCCCTCCCCTTCCACCCTGCTTGAGTCATCCATGAGGTAGATGGGCAAGGATATTGTACAATGAGGTCCGACAGCTCCAGATGATTTATCCCCAATGCTTCAATACATGGCAACTCCCATCATAAAGCAACTCCCATCACACCAATCAGTCACAGTTCACTGAGCTAGAAGGTGCGAGAAATCCCTTTGGCCCACATCATCTATGTATAATCTTCCTCCACTTATTCCTATCTCTTGCACGCACTCTTTCCTTCCACTGACATTCCACGTGCATTCAGTGTTCTTTTCACGGCATCCATCCATCTCATTCTAGGTCTCCCACTTGACCTAACTCCAGTCACTTCTGCGCTCCACACTCTCTTCACTATTCATTCATCACTCATCCTTTCCATGTGTCCAAATCAACTCAACACTCTCTGATCTAACCTATCCGACCAGTTCATTCCAACACCCGTTCTCTGCCTGACATCCTCATTTCTTACTCTATCTATTTTAGATACACCATTCATATTTCTCAAACACCTCATCTCCATTACATTCAACTTGGTCCTTTCACCTCTCTTACATTCCAGGTTTCTCCATACAATGCTGTCAGCACAATCACACCTTCATATAACCTTGTCTTTGCATTCATTCCCAAATATCTATTTCTCATTACAGTTTTCAACCCTCTTAGACAGTTTCTTGCTTCCTTCACTCTGTGATTTACCTCTTCATCCACTTGTCCACTCCTTGATACATGGAACCCCATATACTTAAATCTCTCAACTTCTTCAAGCAACTCCCTATTCACTCCCACATTTATTTGCCAACATAAACACTCCTCGTGCATCTCATGACTTTACTTTTACCAACAATAACCCTCAACTTCCCTCTTTCACACAAACTAACAAACTCTGTCACTAAATGATTTAATTTATTCTCAGTATCAGCCACAAGTACAGTATCATCCATAAATAGCAACTGATTCAATTTCCACAACCTTCCATCCTCACCCACAAGTTCCAAGCCTCTATATAATACTCTTTCATTTACTTCCCTTACCACTCCATCTATTTGCACATTAAGCAACCATGGGGACGTTACACTACCTTGATGTAGCCCAACATTCACCTCAAAACAATCACTCATACCGTTCCCAACTCTCACACATGCTCTACTATTAATGTAAAAACTCTTCACCACATTCAATAAACTTTTACTTATTCCATACAGCCGCAACACACTCCACAACCCCTCTCTATCTACTCTGGCATACTCTTTCTCTAAGTCCATAAAAGCTCCAAAAGTGCACCTACCTTTGTCCAAGAACTTTTCACACACCTGTCTTACAGCATATACTTGATCCACATTCTCTTCCTTTCCTGAACCCACACTGTTCTTCTCATATCAGTCTCTCAGTGCCTTTCCTAATTCTCTCGATTAACACTCTTCCATACACCTTACCAACAACACTCAACAAACTAGTTCCTCTAAAACTACTACACTCAACAAACTAGTTTCTCTAAAACTACTACACTCAACAAACTAGTTCCTCTAAAACTACTACACTCATACTTATCTCCTTTCCCTTTGTAAAGTGGAACTACATACACTCCTCCAATAAACTGGGACCTTTCTTTTCCTGAAACATATATTCAACAACCTAATCATCCATTCTACTAATACTTCCCCACCTTTTAACAAATATTCAGCATGACACCCATCTATCCCTGGTGCTTTACCTGATTTCATTGCTCTCAATGCCAAATATACCTCCTCTTTTGTTATTTCTCTATCATTCTCATCACCTACCAATGGCATTTTCCATTCGTTTCCCACAGCCACAATCTCTGCCTCTATCATCTTCCTCATTTAGCAGGTTCTTGAAATATTTAGCCCATCTCTCGGTCACCTTTATTTCATCTACTAGCAATTGCCCATCTCTTCCTTTCACCCTCTCCTCCCTACCACACTCACCTTTCCTCACTCTTTTCACTTCCATCCAAAATATAATTTTTTTTCTTTCAAAATTCTCAGACAAGTATCTGCCCCACCTTACATCCGCCTCTCTCTTTGCCTCCATTACCACGTGCATCGCTAACCTCTTCATTGCACAATACCTTTTATACGCCTCTGCATTACCTACATGCAACCATACCTCATAAGCCCACTTCTTCTCAGCAACTGCTGCACTCACCTGCTCATTCCACCATTCACTACCTTCCATTTTACTTCCACCAATTAGTCTCCTTTCCCACACTGCCTTGGCACACTTCATAACTACCTCCTTGAAACAGCCCCATTTCTCTTTTCCTCTATCCACCACTTTCTCTTTCACTTCATTCCACATGTTTCTCTCACTAGCCTTATACTCGCAGTCTTTCTCTTTCTTATACAATTCATTCAGTATTAGCATCTCACTTCCTCTCTCACTTCTCATTTTTCTCCATTTTTCTTCCACTTGCACTCTAATTTCCACTAAATAATGATCAGATATTCCACCACTAGCTCCTCTCAGTACATTCACATCCAATATTCTTCTAATCACCCTCCTGTTCACCAAAACATAATCCATTAATGCTCTGTCAACTACTCTTCCATTAGCAACTCTGACTCATGCATAGCTGTGCACATCCTTCTTTTTAAATACAGTATTAGCAATCAACATCTCCCTCTCAATACATGTTTCTATAATTTTCTCTCCACTCTCATTCCTACCAGGTACTCCATACTTCTCAATTGCACCGTCCACTGGCTCATTCCCTACTTTAGCATTCAAATCTCCCATCAACACCACATTCACATTCCTTCCCAAGTCTTCCACACACTCGTTCAATTTCATTCAAAATTCTTCTCTTTCTTCTCTCTTCTTTCACTGCCAGGGCCATATGCGCTCACAAACGCCCAAGCCTCGCATCCCAGCCTCGTATTAGCCACTATTATTCAAGACTTCCTTTCATTCCACCACACACTTCTTCATCTCTTCACTTACTAACAGAACCACTCCCTCTTTTCCTCTCCCTCTCTCAACTCCAGACACACTACCTACCACACTCCCGGATGTCATGTCAGCATTTCCTTTTATCTTAGTTTCGCTCAGTGCTAGTACATCTATCTTTCTCTCCACAAGCATACTACCTATCATCTCCCTCTTACTTTCATTTACACCACAACCATGCACATTCAGAAACCCAATTGCTAGGGTTCTGGCTGGATCTCTCCTGCCAGAATTGCCTAGCATCTCTTGGCTACTCTAAGGAAGTGAAAATACAGAGGAGGGAATTTCCAGTCACTCTGCTCAAACCCATTTATTCAATTTTTACAACACGCAGGGGAACACGGAGGAAGTATTCTTAACCACCCTCCCTCTGGGGGATATCATTAGGATACCATGCACTAATATTAGCCGTGTGAAGACAGTGGAATTAAAGGAAAAGATAAAATGGTTGAAGGTGTACGTAGTAGCTATTGCAGAGATAAGATTGAATTAAGATTTATGTAGCGCCACATCCTTTCATCTTGGTTGAACAGCAATGATAGAGGAGAGATAGGATAATTGGAGATATATCTCTGATTGTTAGTGAATAAAGTTTAGATTGAAGATATGTATATTTCATTAGGAAATATTCCAGGAAGTTTATTTTGTCACAGGCAAATACTGGATCAGAAAATATTACAGTACCTGCAGTGTGTAACCCACTAATAAATAAGCAGTGACTTGAGCTGAGTGTAGTAAATAATATTGTTGTATATTAGAAGTGGAATATGCAGCTGTGAATATTGGACGTTTGAGAAATTGCAGATTATTAACTATTTGGCCATACTTCATGGTGAAGTATGCTGGAATAGTATTGATCTCATAGGGCAAGATTCTAAGGTGGTATATAAGACAATTTATTTCTTTTCAATGTGTGCTGGAATATATAAAAGCTGGGGTAGGAGAAGAGCAACTACTATTTAATCTAGTAAAAATAGGTAATATATTAAACATAAAGTAGACAAAGGGTTGTAAAATGTAAGAATTGTGTTGTCGATGGCAGTAATCATCGAGGGTGTTCTGTAATAGAAAAGGCTGACCAGGAATAAATAAGGAAAAGATATCCAAAAGGAAATTGTGGTATGCTGAACGATCAGTTCACAAGTACTGATTGGGTAATTAATTTTAGTAACAGAAATGTAGAGGAGACTTATGATTCCTTTGTTCTTTTATTTGATTACTTATTTCTTTGTATTTAATGAGTATGAAAAGATAAGTTAGCTGTTGTATTGTATCTGCAATTCTAGAAATTTATATTTTCAAATAGAAATAGCGTAATAGCAAAGGAAAAATGCTTATGAGAAAAGTAGCACACTCTAAGTCAGACTGAAGAAGGCTTAGCGGTTAAAAGACTTCAGCTTAGGGGTCATTCCTACTCCTTATTTAAGAAAATTATCAGCCAGGGGTTGTAAAAGTATTTGTAAGTTTATAGACAATTCAAAATAAAAAAAGAAGTAAAAGATGAAAAAATAAGAAATATTAAAAGAGAGCTCCAGGAAGATTTCAGTAGTCTGGAGGTGTCGTCGCAACACTAACGAATTATATTCAATACTTCAGAATCAAAGTAATGAAAAATTGTGCATTAGTGTAGGATCTGCTTAACAACAGTCAGTTGTTGGAGAGGAGACCAGTGTTTCTGAAAAGAGAAGCTATTTGGGGTTAACAAACATAATACTTTGAGATGCCTACATGACTTATGGGAGGTTTAATCTAGAGTGCGCACCACCGTACTGGAATATATACTCGACAATGAAAAATACTAAGTGGTGAGAGTTCCTAGACATGGTACAAAGCTGGAACAGATGTATGATAACTAAAAGGCTGAAGGAATGGGCTTTACCGTCTTTTGATGTCAATAGGCAAGGTGAGATATGGTAATAGATTGTAACTTTCCCGGCTATTTTAACAGAGTTGATAGGGAGCGATTCTTTGAAAAGTGTGGAGTATAAACTAGAGGTCGTAGTTTGAAGCATCCAGAAATTCCTCTTGACAGGATACAAAAAAGTTATTTTTTCAATGTAAGAAAAGCTAATGATTGAAATTTGCAAAGTGAAGTCGTTGTAAAGACTAAATGTATTCATGGTATAAGGAAATATGTGACAAGTGTCAGGCGAGAG